>BQNB010002260.1:101134-114387 GCA_026074375.1 Tanacetum coccineum | reverse complement strand
ATTCGATGTTGACTTTTAAAGGTTAATGAATAACGATTCTTTACGATCAAAGTAGCACAGCAGAAGCATGGTAGGCCCATAACCCACAGGCTCCGTAAATCGAAGTATTTCATCCACCCAGGTTCTATCAGGATATAAAGAAATGCTATTGGCTATCATCAAGAGGTGTGATCTTGAAAATAAGTACACGTGTGAAAGGATGTAATTATAATAATGGTGCGCAACATAATTATAAATGCATCACACACGTGGACTTGTGTAACACCCCCATTTTAACAATATAGCAGCGGAAGTTAATCTGGGGTATTACTTCATGGATACAACAATCATAATCATAGAAAACGACTTCAAAAGAGACGTTTATTCAAAAGATATGTTATCATTTATTTCAAATCAGAGTTTTACAAAAGTATATCCCAAAATCTAGTTACAATGTGAATGATAACAAGTTTTAGCCATCTTTGAGTCCATGCCACTCCGTGCCGCAACTTGCTCAATTACCTGAGATAAACATGCTAAAAAGTCAACACAATGGTTGAGTGAAATTCATATGTTTGATAAACAGTTTGAATACAAGTCATAATGTAGTAATTGTATAAACACAATTATTATGAAAATGATATTGTTATTATACACCCATTATTAGTAATAATTGCAACGAATACAATTATCATAGTAATAGTGTATTATCATGTTATTGCCCTATTTGGTCTTGTCTTGTCTGGTCTGGTTTAGTCTGGTCTCATGGCACACAAACTGACTAGTGAATATATATACCCAAAAATGATGTGATATATATAGAGAGATAATGGCCCTCGGTGTAAGTCATTGCCATATACCTATGAAATTCAAATATAGTGTGTTTGGTTACCTATCCGGGTAACACAAACATGATTCGTCAATCTCGATAGATCTATCCATAATATTCACGTTCACTCGCAAGTGATATATATATATATATATATATATCACATCAATTTGGGTATATATATATACACTAGTCAGTTTGTGTGCCGTGAGCTTAGACCAAACCAGACAAATAACAAGACAATAACATAATAATACACTGTTACTATGATAATTGTATTCGTTGCAATTATTACTAATAACGGGTGTATAATAACAATATCATTTTCCATAATAATTGTGTTTATACATATATTACACTATGACTTGTATTCAACTATTGCATTTCAAACCTATGAATTTCACTCAACCATTGTGTTAACTTTTTAGCATGTTTATCTCAGGTAATTGAGCAACTTATGGCATGGAGTGGCATGGACATGAAGATGGCTAAAACTTGTTATCATTCACATTTTATGTAACTAGATTTTGGGACCTGCCGTTGTAAAACTCTGATTTGAAATGAATGATAACGTATCTTTTGAACAAACGTCTCTTTTGAGTCGTTTTCTATGATTATGATTGTTGTATCCATGAAGTAATACCCCAGATTAGCTTCCGCTGCTATATTGTAAAAATTGGGGTGTTACACTTATTTATTCAAGGAACAGGACAGAGCACGAAGAACATCTTAAGGCAATTTTAGAATTGCTTAAGAAAGAGAAGTTGTATGCCAAGTTTTCAAAGTGTGAATTTTAGATTCCGAAGGTACAATTTCTCGGTCACGTCATTGATAGAAGAGGCATTCATGTGGATCCAGCCAAGATAGAATCTATCAAGGATTAGGCATCTCCTAAGACACCGACGGAGATCCGCCAATTTTTAGGTCTTGCTGGTTACTATCGAAGGTTTATTGAGGGATTTTCAAAGATTGCTAAATCAATGACGAAGCTTACTCAGAAGGGGATCAAATTTGACTAGGGTGAAAAGGAAGAAAACGCTTTTCAGTTAATAAAGCAGAAGTTGTGCAGTGCATCAATTCTGGCTTTACCTGAAGGAAGCGAAGATTTTGTGGTCTATTGTGATGCTTCACACAAGGGTTTAGGTGTTGTGTTGATGCAGAGAGAGAAGGTGATTGCCTATGCTTCTCGACAACTAAAAATTCATGAGAAGAACTACACCACTCATGATTTAGAACTTGGATCGGTGGTGTTTGCTCTAAAGATATGGAGACATTATCTATATGGAACCAAATGCACCGTATTCACCGACCATAAAAGTATACAACACATTCTTGACCAAAAGGAGCTTAACATGAGGCAACGTCGTTGGCTAGAATTGCTAAGTGATTACGATTGTGACATTCGTTATCACCCGCGGAAGGCAAACGTAGTGGCCAACGCATTAAGCCGTAAGGAAAGGATTGAGCCATTGCGGGTTCGAGCCTTAGTTATGACTATTGGCTTGGATCTTCCCAAACAAATACTAAAAGCTCAGATCGAAGCCCTGAAACCAGAGAATCTTGAGAAAGAAGATGTAGGTGGTATGATCAGAAGGGATATACCCAAGGAAAAGTTGGAACCACGCGCCGATGGAACCTTATGTTTAAACGGCAGGAGTTGGTTGCCTCGCTATGGCAACTTAATATCCGTGATTATGCACGAATCTCATAAGTCAAAATATTCTATCCATCCCGGTTCCGAAAAGATGTATCAAGACATGAAGAAGCTATATTGGTGGCCCAATATGAAAGCTGACATCGCCACCTATGTTAGCAAGTGCTTGACGTGTGCGAAGGTCAAGGCCGAACATCAGAGGCCATCGGGATTGTTAGTACAACCAGCAATACCCGAGTGGAAGTGGGATAATATCACGATGGATTTTATCACCAAGCTTCCTAAGTCGTCACAAGGTTTTGACACCATTTGGGTGATTGTGGATCGACTTACAAAATCTGCTCACTTCTTGCCAATAAGGGAGAATGATCCATTGGAAAAGTTGGCAAGGTTGTACCTGAACATGATAGTAGCAAGACACGGAATATCTGTTTCAATCATCTGTGATTGGGATGGGAGGTTCACATCAAACTTCTGGAGATCATTTCAGAAAGCTTTGGGTACAGATCTGAGTATGAGCACCGCGTATCATCCGAAGACCGACGGTCAGAGCGAGAGGACTATTCAAACTCTCGAGGACATGCTACGTGCTTGCGTGATCGATTTTGGAAAGGGTTGGGTTAAGCATTTGCCATTAGCCGAATTTTCCGATATATCACAGTTATCTGCTAGCTATAATGCCGCACCTTTATGAGGGCATTTATGGACGAAAATGTCGATCACCTGTGTGTTGGGTCGAAGTTGGAGAAGGTCAACTGACCGGTCTGGAAATGATCCAAGAAACAACAGAAAAGATTATCCTTATCAAGCAGAGAATCAAGATGCGCAGGCTCGACCTAATGAGCTACGCTGATTTAAAGCGAAAGCCGATGGAGTTCAAAGTTGGGGATAGGGTTATGCTCAAGGTCTCGCCTTAGAAAGGGGTTGTACGATTTGGTAAACAGGGTAAGTTGAACCCGAGATATGTCGGACCTTTCAAGGTGTTGGCCAAGGTTGGGAAGGTTGCCTACAGGCTAGAACTTCCTCAAGAATTGAGCAGGGTTCACCATACTTTCCATGTGTCTAATCTGAAGAAATGTTACGCTGACGAACCATTAGCCATGCCGTTGGAAGGAATTCACGTTGATGATAAGCTCCAGTTTGTGGAAGAGCCCGTTGAAATCATGGAACGAGAGATCAAACGATTAAAGCGAAGCCGGATACCATTGGTTAAAGTTTGCTGGAACTCTAGGAGAGGACTTGAGTTCACCTGGGAACGTAAAGATTCGTTCAAAAAGAAATACCCACATCTTTTCACAAACCGGGCCTCGCATCCAATACCAACGGTCTAAGCTTTGAGGACAAAGCTCTTTTAATGGGTGGAGACTGTAACATTTCTTAATTTCAGGTCATTTTATGACTCTAAATACCCACATCTTTTCACAAACCGGGCTTCGTCATCCACTACAAGGTCTTAAGCTTTAAGGACAAAGCTCTTTAGAAATAATCATTTAGCGTAAACGGTCATCAAATAAATTAAGGTTTACGTCAAACAAGTGTTAAGTAATTATTAGGAAGATAATTATTGACTTTGCGCGTTTTATTTTTGTTGGTCACGTAAAAGGCTTACATCTTACATTTCGCAATAAAATACATTTAGACACACCTCGGAAATACCTAAACTTACCTAGACTCAAACCAATACCCACTTTTAATCCTTAAACACAAAATTTATTTAAATTCTTGTGTTATTAACTCATGTTGGCCGAATATGGGTAAGTATAACCCATAAACCATTCATCCCTTATGATAAATCATCTAGAAAATCTCCCTAATGTCCCCTAAGTACATGTACAACCTATGTTTAATTAAAACATGTACTAATTGTCTCTAACTAGCTTATTACTCAATGGTTAATAACCATTTTGATCTCTTTGTTCCCTCTTTGATACTCGCGGCTAGAATCACCCACACACAACCCATAAGATTTCAAATCTTAACAAATCTTGTACATATATCTTGTAATTAAGAATGCACTAAGTGGTTTAGCTAAATACCATTTGAGGCTAACTAAAAACCTCAAAACCACCACTTAGGGCTTGTTTTTGGTTAGACAAAGACTAAGGAAACTAACTAGCTCTTAAGCCTATAAATACTCACTTACACTTAACTTTAAAGCATTTCTTACAACTCCTAAATACTCTCTCAATCAAAACCATTCATATTTCTCTCATTTACATTCGGTTCATACAATAGTCGAACCCAAAACACTTTGTCACATTTCGCTTCTAAGCACAAGGAGTACGAGGACATAGGAGGAGTACACGAGCCAAGGTTGGGTTATTTGATAAGCTTCGAAGCTTAGGGTTGGCATACATTTGGGTTATACGATTTGGGTTAACTACACGATACACATTCAAATCTCTAGGACCCTTGTAAGTCGTACTAAGCCATTCATGTCCATAACTCTTTCGTATTATATGGTTTCTTTGATTTCTAGTCGAATGGTCATGTTAGTTTGTAGATAACAAACTAACGTGAGCTTATGCATGTAATGCAAAACATGCACTGTTATACGAAATGATACATATATTCATATCTTGTGTGGTGCTAGGACTGTTGCTAATATCGTGATTTAAAAGGAGCTAAAGCCTAAACGTTTCATTTATATGCTAAGATGGGAAATAAGACTTGAAAAACTAAATCAATATTACTCAAAACCTTAATCGTTAACTTTTCATGAAACAAAACATGGCCATGTTTGGGGAAAGAGGAATTCGAACACTATAGAAACGAATGCATGTGATGAAACGCGATTAAATAATGCTAAACGAGTTTGATTTGGTGCTAGTGATCCTAATGAGCCTTAATATCATTAACGTGCCACTAACGGGCCTTGTTGGGCCAAAAGTCCATTAATGGGCCCAACAGTCTGTTAGTGGAGAACCATGGCTTATTATTAAGCTCATTTGAGCGTATAGAGGGGTTAGAGAACTTATTAAACTCGTTGGTTAGTAAAACGCAAATGGAAACCCTTAACGGGCCACTAATGGACTCGTTAAACCCAAACAGGCCCAACAGGATATACCGTGGAGACCACAGCTTATTAATAAGATCCACAAGCTTATTAAGAATCCTTAATAAGCTTATTTGAAATTACATGGACCAGTTAATATACAATAGATACTTTAAGCGAACCCATGTTGGGCTTGACAGCCCAACAATAGCCGAAAGTAGGCCATAAGCCACCGAATAAGCTTGAACAGCTTATTTGTGAGCTTATGTAGCTTATTGAATCATTTTTTGAAACTTATAGAAGCTAATGGACCTCAATGGACCAAGCCTAAAATGTTTTAAAATGTTTTTCAGGGTTTCGTATAAGACCAGATAGCCATTAGGTGGCTTTTATTTGCTTATAAATATGCCGAGAAATAAAAAACAGACCCATATGTGCCGTTATTTAGCCTTAGAACAATAAGTTGAACATTTTAATAATACTGTATATGGACCCCTTTTCTGATATCTTTCTGGTTTATAGTTATTGGCTAGCGAGCCCAATAAGCTCGAATAAGCTCAAATAAGCTCATCCGAGCTTATTTTTTAGCCAACAGTTTTAAATAAGCTTAGTGAGGGCTTATGTACTTTTAGAATCTTAATTGGACCTTTTATTTGCTTAATGGGCTTTAACGAGCCCTATAAGCCCAATAAGCCAAAATAAGCTCATCCGAGCTTATTTATAAGCTGACCCAGCTTATATGGCTTATTGGAGTCTATTAAAACCTATTTTCACTTGTTAGATCTTGATTAGGCTTAAAATGCGATCTTTACAAGTTAAGGGACTAAAAGTGTCAAATTATAAACTTGAGGGTTAAAACTGCCAAAACTGATTTTATAAGTCTAAGGACTGTTTTTGACATTTCTGAAACTTAAGGGGATGTTTGGAACATGTAAGGACCTAAAGTGTAATTTGTGTAAAGTTGAAGGACTAAAGGTGTAAATGTGGAAACCTAAGGGTTTAAAGTGTAAATATTATATTTTCATAAACCTAGGGACTGTTTTTGTAAATACAGAAAAACCTAAGGGTATTTTATGAATGGAAGTGATTTTAATAAACACTTAGCGAATCGGACAAGTTATAATATTTACCGGATATTATACAAATTAAAGCGCGACTTAATAAATATGTATATTTATTAATAACGTTTGTACATATACTTGAACGTGTGTAATCGTATACCTCCCCAAGAGCCAACAAGTAAAGACAAATACAATAAACATGAGCACCACCACACAAGTGATAACAGTATATATAAACTAGCAATTTATTGTAGTTTATGCATTAAGTCGTTAGCCTAAACTTGTAGACTAAGACTGGCCGTATTTACTTAGGTATTTGACGGTGAGATTCATTTGCCATACTTGGATATATTTATCATTCACAGGGGACTACTTACTAAGGTGAGTTCATAGCCCCATGCTTTACAATTATTTAAATGTTTTACATCTTTGGGGTGAGAACATGCTTTGTTTTACAAATTGGACGCAAGGGTACATTTTATACAATGATTACGTGTTTTGCCTAAGTAGCGATAACCCACTGAGCCCTTTATCATGAACTGTCAATTACTAGATTGTAAGCGCGAGTGTTATAAATAGATCTATTTGGGATTGACATCCCCGTTTGGGTGAGTAGCGCTCACTGTGCCGGTTTGCCGGACAACAAACGTATACCATGTCGGATTTGGGATGTTGCGGGTTAGAACATCATTCACGGGCAAATGTTGGCAATTTATTGCATTCATACATGTCGAGCTTCAGTGTCATGAGCTTAGGAAAACGTAATTACTTTTTATGATGTTTGCATCTGTTGCTTAATCATACACTTGGAAATCTTGCGGTCCTACTATTGATTTACATAAACCTATGAATTCACCAACTTTATGTTGACGTTTTAAGCATGTTTTTCTCAGGTCAATAAGGCACGAGGTGCCCAGATACATTGGGGGTCACTCTTTGGAGAGAGTCAATACTAAAGATTTGGGTCGTATTACATTTTGGGAACATTTGTTATAAACCGGAATTTTGTTATAAACGAAATATTTACCTTTATTGTCGAAAAAACAATTTGAAGCCATGAGCTTATGTAATGAACAAGTATTTTGTTAAATCCAATGTATCTTTTTAAACGACACATTTAGTGGTCGTTCTAATTCTTAGTGCTATTGATCATGAAGCAATAGGAGAAATATATGATAAATGCGTGTATGCTTCTTCTTGACAAATGCTCCCCCTTGTTCGAGGCATCAAGGTATCATCAAAAACCTACAAAAAATGTTAGTGCGAAACTAGATACTCTGTTGGATGAGTATGTGCAACTAAATGTATGCAAGATGCACTCTCTAAGTGCTTGTCGGAAGCTCCCCCTTGTTTGGGACACCAAAGAATTGAGTTATGGAAGTGTACTACAAAACAAAGTTAGTAGACAAACGTACATATACATAATAACGATGATAGCTATGTATGTAACAAGAAAAATAATATGAGAATAGTGTTTTAACCTAAGGTTAAAAACACATATAGTATCACATAGCATGATTATAAGATAAAGTAGAAAAAGGTTAAAAATCAACAAATTTTAATTTTTGGCGCCTGGCCTGGTGAGCCACGGATCTGCCTAAACAGCCTACGGATCTACCATATAGTGGATCCGTTGGTCGCATGTTCCTACAAAATCAACCAGAACTGCAATTTGCAGCCAAAACCCAAAGCACTTAGCATGTAAACACTTAAATCATGAACAATAGCAAGTAAGGGTCCAAAAAGGATAACATACCAAGTCATAAAGATGTTAAGCATCATGATAGCAAGTGCCAAAAATAATAATCTCATATAGTAAGATAGCAAAATTATTAATTATGATATCAAAAGTGCATATAGTAACAGAAATAATAAAAGAGATCATGATAGCAAAAATATATATAGTAATATACTATCGGGGAACATGATATGCATGTCTTAGGTATGAGTACTCTAAAGTATGACATTTTCAAGAAATGTTGGAAACTAGACACATGCAATTCTATTTTAAAAAATAAAAACCTAGATAAAAAGAACCAAGATACATGCTCGATGACTGAGACTCAATTGACACCAAATTTATCCAACCAATCACACAACTTTAATAAACGAGAACAAAAATCGTTTATAGTTTGACACACCATTGTTATGAGAATGACTTCGTCCAAGATGTCATTCGGATAAGGAGTACTATCGTTTTTAGAACGACATGTTCCTTAAGAAATCATTATCTATCAAAGATGATGATTTGAGTTCGGATAGACTTTCATCAAGGGTTGTAATGAGAGATTCCTAAATCCTTAATGTTTCTTTGTTAAGCATTATCTATTCTTTTCATGTGTGGGGTTCTAGGAAAAAACATTGTTGTAAGACTTTGTGTCGAACTAAATGTTGATGATAAGGGTGATATGAAAAAAATGATTTGAATACGTAGTGTGTTTGATTTGTTGATAATACATATTCTAAGTATGTTCTTAGAATAATAATAATAATAATAGTAATAGTAAAATGAAAATTATGACATGTAAAAGTAAATAGATGTCAATGATATTTCAATACGTAATGTCAACATATATACTCGAAAGTAGTTATATTATGACAAGAATAAATATAGTGAAAAATGATATGTATCTAGAAGTAAATGAAAATGATTCCATATAACGGAAGGTGGGAAGGTGAGGAAGGATTTGATGGATAGCGAGAGATACGGGAAGAGGGGAAGGTTGATCGGAAGTTGTTGGAGATTGTTGAAGAGATCTAGGTGTTGTTTAGGAATTGATGAAGATTAGATTGGTGTATGTGTTTGTCACTGTGTGTATGATGTGTTGATTGTGTCGTGTGTGGTGTATATTTTTATGATTCAAGTTTTAAAATTTTTTATATTTTTTTATTTTTCCGAACTTAACTTAAAAACAACACTTTAACGGGCAGTGTACCCGGTCGGTGGTAGATTCGTGGTAAGTAGGGTGTCGAACACTTGAAGCGAGGTTAAATTCTCCTTGATTTATTAATATTGTTTGATGGTTTATCATATATCTAGTGATGTCAAACCTCTTATGCTAATCCTATGTACTAGTTCTAATCCTAATTCTACACAAGCCGTAAAAAGGGAGTGGTTTTTAGCCCTGAGTTTTGGAGACCTGGCACTAGTTTGGGATTTGGTAAACTTATCAATCAATTCAAGACCTTTAACGCACGCTATAAGCGACAGTTAACAAAAGATACAAGAATGCGATCAAGCCCTATATAATAGATAATTCTAAGGGTAGATTTATGCGAGCATAAGAATTCTTGTGAACAGTCCTTCCGTTCCTTGAAGTTTTCAAGACTCCAACACTTCGTCAAGATCTCAAGATTAGTAAATTATACATTAATATTCACGATATTTTCTCACGATTTGGTCCATGGTGTAAAAATTAAGAAAAACATGTATTTCTTATCTTGGTATTACGGTTGTTTGGTTAAATAAACTAAACAAACTAAAGTAACGAGTCAGTTTGGTGAATTACGCCTGTTATCATGTGCATGACTACGTCGTGATTGCCTAGAACTGTCAATAATGTTTTTAAAGTGCATAAATTGTAAAGACTGGATAACGTTAGGATCAATGTTTTTCCTAAAAAAAAGTTTTAACCCAGGGGCCGTTATTATTTTTCTTCAGTATGGTTATTGGAGGGGCGAATACGCCGTATTAATGTCTGAGAAGACATACTCGAATAAAATAAAATAACATGGCTGGGTTTGGTTTGTCTCGGGAAGCACTTTTGTTTAATCGAATCCTTCGGTCTACGCATCTCGATGTGTATTGGGTTCTTAGAGTTCAAGAATCTTTTGTAGTATGACCCTTAAGTCTTTTGGTTGGGATGAGAGATTCCATTCTTTTATCTTTATTAACTTACCTTCAGTAATGGTGGGATCTGTAGCATTTGCTGCATTAGGTGTGGGGTTTAAACCTCGAATGTGAGTCGCGCTCTATTTGGGTAAGTTACACTTATCGTTTGTACATTGTGAAATGGTAATCATCCGTTCGAGAACGTCTTGCTTTAATTTCCAATTGCTGTCTTAAAAATGGTTCGCCAAAAAAGTAAACATCGCCCATTTCTTTCATCACAATTAAGGCATCCATATTTCTAAAACTGCAAAATTTGTATAACAGAAAGAATGTGGGTTCCAGCAAAAATAAATTAGCATTTTGCTACATTCTCTTATTAAAGCTCTTACTTCATTGATTCCATTTTACACCATTCTTGGATTGTTCATAATAGAATTTATGTGAAAACTCTTTTAGTACTTCTCAATTGACATTCCAATAATAGGAAAGAAGTTAGCGTGTGTATAAGTCAATTCCTTCATGCTAATGAAAATTTTTGAGTAGTATAATTTTTCCATCGTTTCCTTGTGAGAAACAATTCTATTTGGATCTTCTGATCATTCGTACGCAGTAATCATGTAGAATTCCGTATCAAGTTCATCATCCCTGTTTTAAATTCCTCAGAATTACCTTACTCTTCTCAATGGTGGGCATCACATTCGCATTCACCTTGATTTCTCCCTAAGCTTGTGAAATGGTTTCATTTTAGTTCATTTAATTTCGATGTAATCTTCCATTCAAAGGGTATAATGATCTATTAATCACTCAAAGTCTCTCCATAATAAGCCTAGCTTGCTTAAAGATCAAGCTCCTTCCTTTCTTTAAACTTAGCATGAGAACCACTCTTAATAAAACTACTAGCAGGTTGTAAACACTTGTGAAAGATAATCCTTCTTACCTACGGTCCCTTTAAAGTAATTCTTTCTTTTGTAAACATCAATCTTAGCACAGGCGCTGGTATGACAAAAATAAGTATGGTTCTCTTTCAGTGGGATTAAGGGTACTTTTATATCTTCGGGCTTATCTAGAATTGATAAAGTCTACTAGGATGTTTGTTGATTCTACTGGGAAAACAAATTTACCAATACCTACTAGCACATTTTCAGCTATTCCTTTTGGATATTTCACTGTCCTGTCTGCCAATTCATATATCAACTTAGTGTGAGCTAATTCGTCTAATCCCAAGTTAAGGTAGGTCGAGAGAGGCATAACATTAAAGCTAGCTCATAAGTCAACAAGGGCATTATCAAAGCAAACATTATTAATAAAGCAAGGTAAAGTAAAACTCCCTAGGTCTTTCTCCTTTCGAGGTATGGAATTATTAATATGTGAAGCTTCAGAGTGAGCTTTCGAGAATTGCAGTCCATATGATCCTTTCTTTTATTTACAGTAGTACCCATTCAAATGACTTGGAAACAAAATTGTCGTTTGTCTTGTCTCGTACATGAGTGTACGGTTCTGTCTAGTGGATACGGCGTATTGGTTGGATCCAATACGGCATATCAGGTATGAATCATCTTCAATAGTAGTCGAGATTTGTTTGACTTGATCTCTCGGGTTCGCTTTAGTAGAGCTAGGTAGACTTCCAAATCCTCTTTCTTGTAGTACCTTGCTTATTTGCTCGATTTGAATCTCTAGTGTTTTAATCGACGCTCCTTGGTTTCTAATGGCAGCATCTGTCGAAGCTCGGATTTCTTTAATCAAATTTGAGTTTTCTTCATGTCTCTTTGCTTATTCACTCATAAACTTGCTTAGGGTATCTTCCATAGATTGCCTTCATTCTTGGTGCGAAGGATTCGCATTGTTCCTTTGATAAAATCCCGGAGTTGCTGCTCTATATCCCCCTCCTTGAAAAGGTCCACCAAATTGCATGTAGTAAGCTTCCTCGAGGGTTTTCCCTTCTTCTTTGAGTGGGAAATCTTTGGTGTAATGGGTTCCTTTGCATTGTTCGCATCCAACTTGAGCACCATAGACTTTTTCATTTACTTTCTTGATCTCTCTTCCAAGGTTATTAAGTTATGCTTGTATAGCTGCCAATCCGTCAGAAGTTTTAGTACTTCTTGACCTAGATGTTCCATTGTGCCATTTCTGAGAGTATTCAGGCATTTATTGGATGGTTACCTTTGCATCAGCAGCGGTCTTAGATGGTATTGCACCTCTTGAATCAAGAATCTGTCAAGTAGGAATTCCCAATCCATTATAAAATAATATTACCTCCTGCATCTCTGTTAAATAGTGTTGAGGACACTTCATCAAGAGTTCTTTAAATCGCTCCCATGCTTGGTAAAGGTTTTCATCAGGTTCTTGCTGAAAGTTGTTGATTTCCTCCATTTTCTTTGCAGTTCGAGCAGGTGGACAATATTTGTTCAAAAATTTTGTTTTAAGACCATCCCAAGTTGTAATTGAACCAGTTGGTTCGTTTCTCAGCCAACGGCTTGCGGCTCCAGTTAAGGACATAGGGAATGCTCTAAGCATCACTTGGTCTATAGTAATATTTGGAATGTGGAATAGATCGACGATCTCAAGAACTTTCTCAATGTGTTCGTTCGCATCTTCATGATCCGAACCACTGAAGGTGTTAGTCCTTAGTTCCTTGAGAAATTGGCCCTTCAGTTCAAGTTATCTGTAACACCCCCAAATTTAGTCACAGCAGGATATGGGTCTGATAATGTTACTTCATAGATCAATAACACACGATATATATAAGAACGACCATTTAAAAGTCGTTTAAAACTAATACATTGGATTTAACAAATTGTTGTTACATAAGTCCAAAACATCACTTGTACATTGTTCAAAATACAAAGATTTTAGTCCATAACAAATATATATTCCCAAAATGTAATGCAACCAAATCTTTAATG
>BQNB010002260.1:0-97678 GCA_026074375.1 Tanacetum coccineum | reverse complement strand
GCCATAGCGATGTCCTTCAGATACAAAAGACCCATGTTAATGGTTACTATGAGGTACCGAAAGACCCGCTTAATTGCTTCAAGGTGCTTTTTGGTAGGCGTAGCCTGATACTTAGCACACATGCACACAGCAAATACATGGTCTGGTCTACTGGCAGTGAGGTATTAGGGAGCCGAGCATACTTCAACACTGAGTCTGGTCAACTAGAATCCCTAAGGGGTCCTCATCCAGTTTTGATTGATCTACCATTGGTGTATCTACAAGTTCACAAGAATCCATTCCATATTTCTTTAAAATTTGAAGAGCATATTTGGATTGGTTAATGACATTTGTCCTATCTTTGACATTTGTCCTATCTTTGACAACTGAAATTTTGAACTCATCTCTTTTGAAAATATGTCACAAGCTTTAGGATCAGTTGAGGCAAATATAATATCATCTACGTAAATTTGAATGAGAAGAATATGTTTGCCTATTTTTCGAGTGAATAATGTAGGATCAACTACACCCTTAGAGAACTTGTTTTCTAGAAGAAACCTTGATAATGTGTCATACCATGGCCGTGATGCCTGCTTTAAGCCATGAAGAGCCTTCTTCAGACGATAGACGTGTGTAGGATGATCTAGATCTATGAATCCCTCTGGTTGACTGACGTAGACTTCTTCTTTTAGCTCGCCAATCAGAAATGCAGTCTTGACATCCATCTAGTATATGGTCATGTTCTTGCTGGAGGCATTTGCAATGAAGATTCTGATAGCCTCTATCTGTGCAACTGGTGCAAATAATTCTTCAAAATTGATACCCTCCTCTTAACGATATCCCTTGGCTACTAATCATGCCTTGTTTTTTAGAACATCACCAAACTCATCAAGCTTGACTTTGTAAATCCACTTGAGAGCGATTATCATTACACAGTCTGGTTTTAATACTAACTCCCATACTTGAAGTCGATCAAACTCGTGAATTTCTTCTTGCATAGCTTCAAACCAGAAAGCTTTAGTAAAGCAGTCTTGAAATTCTTAGGTTTGACTTTTGAAAGTACAGAATGGTAAAAGCACCACAAGGCATCGGTAGCTAACTGTTTTCTGGTGGAAACCAGACGAGAAGGATTACCAAATACATTATCAATCGGGTGATCCTTGGTCTATTTTCTGAGATGTTCATGTGGTTGAACAACATGGTTGGATTCAGTTGTACTACCATCCCCTGATGATGATTCTTCAAAACTAGGTTCTATAGCAAACACGTTTACAAAGGGATCATTGTCAGCTTAAGAAAAAGGGTTGTCTTCGAAAGTAGGACCAGTTGGAACACCTTGAGGTAATATATGAGCTTGTACTTCTAAGGATGATGGTAAATGACTTATAGAAGGTGCATCTTGATCAATTGTTGTAGAAGAAGGTGTACCGTCTGAAAAAACTGGAACTTGAACTGCAGGAGCATGAGGTATCGGTCTTTCAACACTAAGGGGTTCAAAGTATTCATCGAATATTGGTTGGAATAAAATCTCCAAATCTTTATATGTTGGTGGTACATAAGGAGCTGCAGGGACTGGATTTGGTATGAGCCCTGAACTGATTTGTCCAAACGTCAGGAAAAGATGTGCACAGGAGCCATCTACTCAGTCAACTCATCAAATTAGATTGAATTGTTTCCATGATTCATCGGGCTCTCTTATTGTAGATTCTATAACCCTTCCTATTGGGAGCATAACCAACGAAAATCCTAATATCTGCTTTTGCTTTTAATTTTCCAAGATCTTCGCTGTCATTTGTAGGATAACAAAGAGAACCAAATACATAGAGAAATGTAAGATCAGGTTTCTTACCATGCACAAGCTCATATGGGGTTTTGTTGTGACGAGTATGAATTAGGGATCTGTTTTGGGTGTAACAAGCAGTAGCAACAGCTTCTGCCCATAGAAACATCGGAGCTTTAGAAAATATCAACATTGTCCGAGCAGCTTCCACAAGAGTACGATTTCGTCTTTCGACAACGCCGTTCTGCTGAGGAGTTCTCGAAACAGATTTTTGGTGAGTGATGCTGACACTTTCATAGAATTCAGTCAGAACTTGATTAACAAATTCTATGCCATTATCTGTTCGGATGAATCTGACAGTTTTATTGAGACCAACTTGTATTTGCTTTAGAAATTTAATAACAAACTCTGGAGTTTCATCTTTTGATCTCAAAAACTTAACCCATGTAAATCTTGAATAATCATCAATGATGACCAAAATGTATCTCTTCCCATTAATACTCTACACACTCATTGGTCCACATAAATCCATATGAAGGGTATGTAAGACTTCCATAATGGTGTTTTCATATTTGGGTTTGTGGGTATACTTCTTGATCTTTCCTAGTTGACAAGCAGAGCAAAGATGGTCTTTCTCAAACTTCAACCTTGGTAAGCCTCTTACCAGATCTTTTCTTGCAAGATCATTGATGGTACTGAAGTTCAAATGATTTAGCCGACGATGCCACAACCATGATTTGTTCTTGGAGGATTTTGAAAATAAGCAGATTAGAGAGGACTTCATCATGTCTTCAACAGAGATAGTATATAGATTTGAGCCACGATAACCTTTAAGTAAATCCACATCATCTTCATCTCTAACATAACACGAATGTTTTCTGAATGCAACTTTAAGATATGAATCACAAAATTGTCCTATAGAAAAGAGATTGTGTCCAAGTCCTTTCACAGGAGCATCAATTGTCTGTGTCTCAGCTATAGTAGAAATGCCGGTGGAAATTGTCTTTTCCTTTTTGTTTCTACGTTTGTATCTAGTTAATAGGTTTTGACTAGTGTTACTAAATCTCTTAGTGATCATAATTTCACTAGAACTAACGTGTTCAGGTTGCTATAAAGGCTCTACTTTGGATTTAATAAACCTAGTTAAAGGGCATTATTCTCCTAAAGTGAATTCTTTTCCAGTGGGCTTCCACTGATAACCAACATTAGCAAACAGTTTTCTTGTTGCTTTCCAAACCTGCTTAACTTTGCTCAAGACATTTTTAACATGGGGGTATGTACAGACTTTAAATATTTCACAACACACTTATCATGATAAGCAGAAATTAAGCAGTTGTTACATGTCTTGCACACAGATTTAGAATTCGAATTAATTACAGTATGCTTATAGCTAATACTAGAATCAACATGATTCTCTTATTTCAAATTAGACTTATTGTTCCTAGGGTGATCTTCTACTTTCTTCTTGTTGTCACTTTTAGCTGGCAAGATCCTATTGTTCTTTGTATTGCCCCTGGGCTTTGATCCGCTAGCTTCAGTGGAACTGTTTACTCCTGTAGAAGGAATCACAGGTACATTGCTCTTTTAAACTTTCTGTTGCTCAGCATGTGTTTGTGTGTTATTATTTAAAGTTCCGCATGTTTAATTAAAAGTAACTTGCTTGTTCCTATTTAAAGGGGTAGTAGCAACCTTTTTATCTCTTTTACTGAATTCTTTTGGACAAGTGCCAGTCACATTTTCTAAAAATTCCTGAGATCGTTTAGTGTAAAAGCAGGCATATTCAAGCACATTATCTAATGGTTTTTCAATTCTAGCCTCTTCTACTATCTCACGAAGTGTTTCTACACTTTCCTTAAGATGTTTGAGATAATCTAGATGACCTTCCCTACTGTTCCTATTGTGAGGGGGATTGGTTCAACATTGATTGCATACATACCAGGGGCAAGAACTTTTGATTTTATAGTATTCATAGTGATGCATTTCATTTTTCCTTTTAGCTGAGCCTTTAGTTTCTCATTTTCAATTAACAAAGAAGATGTCTTTTCAATAGTTTTAGCATGTGTTATCTTAATAGAATCATACAATTCCTTGTAATGTTGCTAAAGTTTTTCATTCTCTTCCTTAAGATGCTCATTTTGTTCTTGAAGAGTAGTGACATTTTCTGTTAAATCTATGTTCTGAGGATCTAAGGCCTTAAAATCAAGAATACGATCTGCCTCACTACGTCTCTCATTCATGTGAGAGATTTGCACTTTCAATTTTCTAATTGTGTTGTCCTTTCTTTGAAGCTGCTCTTTCAGTTTGTTGATTTCAAAAAACGAGTCAAATGCATGAGCATCCTAAGATGTCTGTGATTTGTTGTTTCCAAAACGTTCTATAAGATGTTGATACTTCAATTGAAAATTTAGGTGATCCACCTCAAGTTTGGAAAAACGTTTTATCATTTCAATATGATTATCTTTTTGAGTCTTATGTTTTAAGTTAGAAATTGCAGCTTCAAGTTCTACATTACGTGCTTGTTTTATAGTGTAAGCATCATGCATTTTAGAAAATCTAAATACAATATTATATGTAACACCCCCATTTTTACAATATAGCAGCGAAAGCTAATCTGGGGTATTACTTCAAGGTACAATAGTCATAATCATAGAAAACGAATAAAAAATAGTCGTTTTTGAAAATTTAGTTATCATTCACCATTAATAGGCAACAGGTTCCAGAATCTAAAGAAAATGTAATTAGTTTGAATGATAACAATTTAGCCATCTTCAAATCCTGTGCCACTCCGAGCCCATTCCATAAGTTGCCTAATTACATGAGATAAAACATGCTAAAAGACAACACAAAGGTTGAGTGAAATTCATAGATTTAAGTTAAATAGTTTGAATGCAAATTCGATATTGGGTTACGTTGTTATACACCCGTTATTTGTAAAACAATATTATAGCCATTAGCTTATGAATCCGAGGCCTTGGGATATATAATAATCACATGTTATAGCCTCAACGGGTGCCTTTGCCAAAACACCCGCAATTATATTCTAATGGTGTGAAATTGGGTACCGATATGACTGGGTACACCAACGGGGAGGCCAATCCCAAATAGATCTATTCACAGCATTCGCGCTCACTCCGTAGAGTAATTAATGGTTCATGATATTGGAGACTTAAAGGCAAAATAGTTACTTAGGCAATAATAAATCAGGACAACATATAAAAATAATTGCATTCAAGGTTTATAGCATGTATCCCCCTCGTTGGTTTATAAAACATTTGAAATATTGAAATGCGAGGCTATGAACTCACCTTAACAGTATAGGGAAATTTGATTGATAGCAAAGGTATATGAAATGAAAGTAACGGCTTCGTCACACGCAACCTGGGGTAATATGTCAAGTCTTAGTTTGATTGTTATGTTTCAAATCTTTATAAAGTATAATGTATATCTTTGATTGAATTATTATGGAGTATTGTATCACCGTTCGGGCCATCATAATTCAGAGGTCATTCAGTAAACGTTTGAGGAGCTAGGGCACTTTAAATCGTAAACCCAACAACTCAGTCAGAACGTAATACCAAGATGAAACCCCTTAATATGAAGCTCCCTAGTATTGTGATACGATATAGATTCGGGACAGGATTTTTATAAAGCACATCGATGATGAATTTTATAATAGTTATAACATAATCGGTTTTAAGCGTTTTGCTCAATAACTGGAAATGATAAGCACGTCAAGCGTTAATTAAAGTTATGTCTTATAAGGTTTTGAACACATTTCTACACTTTTTCAAAATGTTACATTTTAGACCCTTAAGAATGAAAAATGGCAAAATATACCCTTGGAGTTTTCACTTTTACAAGTTTGGTCCTTCTAGTTTAAAAGATGTACAAAGTAAACCTTGTATTTTGGAAAGTGACATAATAGACCCCTATAGTTATAACTTTGATAAAATGACATTTTCAGTCCCTTTAGTTATAAGTTTCAGAAAGTTACGATATATACCCTTTTGCATGAAAAATGTATCGTTTTTAGTCCAAAATCCATAATAATGATATTTTTCAATATGAAAAGTAATTTACAGGTTATAGCTTATTAATATAAGCTAAAATATGAAGGTTTAACGTAACAAAAGTTCAAAATAACGATTCGTTAAGCTAGAAATCAAAACGGGTCGAATTAGGGTTTTAAAATGAAAACGCGCGGGTTTTAAGCTTCAAGCTTTTAAGACATAATGAAATACTTATAATATTGTTATATAAGCTTATTAGGATAGATTATAACAACATTTTACAAGTTTAGCTTATAGATTAAACGAAAACATGAAATTAGGGTTTCATAGGTTCGGTTTGGATCAAAAAGGGAAAACGCATAGGTTTTTGAGTTCAAAGCTTTTAACAATAGATTATATATGATTATATGAACATTATAAGGGTATGGAAACAGAATGTGAGCTTATGGAACCTGATTTGAGCTTATGGGTTCGAAAAGGGGTCGAAATGGGGACTTTTAGCTTCGTACGCCTAGAATAACAACTCCGGGGCTTCAAGGCTTGGTTTCTTCACTTGTATTCTGCTCTTGGGACTTCTTAGGACTTCTCTTGATGTTCTTGATCAGACCTTGGACTCCATTGATGGTTAGAAAGAAAGATTGAAGGTGTGGATGGTTTAAATGTATGTGTATGTTTCGACTTATATAGGGTTAGAAACACTTAGTGAGCAAGTTTTCTTAGCATCTAAGGGAGTGATAAGTGTCTAACCTAGTAGATATGACAAGGAAGAGCTAGTATGGTGAGTAACATAAGCTAGAAACTATCCTTGAGGTGTTGTTTGGTCCTTGTGATGCCGTGGCATATAAGAGAAGAAGGAGGTTACAAGGCTCCTTGGGTGACCAAGGGGAATGAAGTTAGGTGCTTTAGAAAAAGCTAGGGGCTGAAGTAGGTAAGTCATGGAGGTGTGTGGGTGCTTGGTTGGTTTTCAAAATAGGTAAAACGGAGGGAAAATGAGTATAGAGTTCACACTTGCTCAGGTTAGGGTTTTTGGTTCCAATTTCATGTACAATGGAGTAATGAGGAAAGATTATGAAATGTAATGTTGTAACTAAGTGTTTATAACTGTAATTTGATTAATGTTTTTAGTGTAATAATGTAAAAACAAGAAATGGTTCATGGTTTAGAAACTAAACCTCGGTTTTAGGGTTTCTTGGTTGAATCTAGGGTTTGAGTTTAAAAATGAGTCCTAAGAGATTGAAATGTGAGGGAAATATTTTAAAAAGTTGAGCATTGCTTGTTTTGTACATTCTACTTAATAAGTTTGTACAAGATTCGTTAGGAAAACAGGGTAAAATGCTATTTTAGATGTTCATGCTTTATGACTTGAGTAACATTGTGCTTTATGGACTTGACCTTGTCTTGGAGGGAGTTTATATTTCAATTGAGAAGTTATAATCCTTGTACATATGCTTTAATGTTAACGTTTACTTGGAATTTAGGTTTAGTACTTCACTCTTAAATAACCATCATGATAAGAGAATGCATTTCATTTGTTTGATATAGCCAATAAGAAAATTTGCATTTTTTCCACTAGCGAGAATTAACATGCAGATGCTATGGTTTATCTTTTTCAGGATGTATGAAATTAATAGAAAACTGCGCAATCTGAAGGTTATAGGTTCATTGAGATTGTTAGCCATGCCGTTGTAGAATAGCATCTGAAGACTTATGACTGTGCTCTTTGGCTAGAGAAGTTTAGGGCGCATTAGTCATCTATAAGGGGTGCACAATTTGTAACTAATCACATGACATGACGCACAAAGAGTTATGGATTGGTGAAGTTTGGAGACGAGACTAAACAATAAGCGCTATGACTGAGATGAATGAAAGATTATGCTCAACTACACCAATGGGCATTAGGCAAGCTACTAATAAAAATGTGGTTGATAGACAACAATATCAAAAAGGTACATCATAAACGTTTATATCTTAGATATCAAAAATCATAGTATTATCTACTTCATTGTGATCTAGTTCTTGAGTTCTTTGTATATGTTTTTTGACCTTGAACTAAAGAGCTGTGACAATGCTAAAAATAATAACTAAAAACTAATTTATAAACTGCTAAATGTAAAAGCGTAAAAAAAAGAAAATTATGTTTTCTTTAAAATGTATTTATTTTACCGAGAACAATTAGTTTAGACCAGAAAAAGTATTTATTACCAGCTTAAAATAAATAATTGACATTTAATTTAGGAGGAAGAAGTATTGCCTAACCAGAGGCGGATCTAAGGCCTGGTCGGATCTAAGGCTTGGTCACATGTGGCACGCGCCACACATGAAGTTGCCAACCTTTCTTTAGTAGATGTGAGTGATGATGAACCGAAAAGTCAATAACTAAACTTATATAGACGAGGTATAAAAAAACTTGATTTTCTTTTAGTCTTATAACCAAATTTGCTAACAGCTATGTTCTAAAAGTGTCATAGCCAGCGAATTCATAAAGGGTGTTTTTGGTTGCTGAGATGTATGTTCAATTTGTTGGTTTTTAAAATCTGCCTCGGCAACTAAGTCGTTTGTAGAAGCTAATAAAATATTACATTACACAGTTACTCTTTTCTTTACCTTAAGGAATACTTAGATGTTGGAAAATGGGCGTGTATGCCGGGTAAGTTTACGAGTTAATATGGGTAAATGGGTGTACTTTTTGTGTGTGCTGAAGTTTAGAAGAGACAATTGCAAGCCAATAGTTCCAAGGTTGGCACTCGAATCCGAATACCAAGTGTCTGTTTTTTTGTTTTAGATTTGATATGTTTTCTTACTTCTAATGTTATCTTCGGCTGTGAATTTATAGGACGATGGCGAATTTTGCAAGGAAGAAAACGCGAGGAAGAAAAGGTATGATAATTGAGGCGGTGATTAGGAATGTACCATCAGGTTGGACTCCTTGATAAAAAATCAAAAGTGGAAAAACAACAATACTTTTCGCTAAAAGAGGGTTTTGTCCAAATCAGAACGCTAGAATGCATTGTATGTATTGTTTTGATCAAGGAGGTAAGTACTAATTTAAAGCTAATATACTTTCTCTGATCAATTTATATTGCGGCTCGATAATTTAGACCAACTTTTAGCAGTTGGTCCTTACCCATTTTTTGAATGGGTCGATTTGGTTTGTTTTTTCTAAAAAAAACTCAGACGGACCAACGAAAAGATATTGGTACAAATGGAATAGGTTAAATTGACTGAAAGGGACGAAACCTGTCCGGAGTCTACAAATGGAATATGTTTCAAACTCACATCAGAAGCAGCCTCTGCTATATAATTGTCTACAAGTTTAGAAATGTTTCTTAATGGTACAGACGATGGTGATGGCGAAACTTCCCAAAATAATTGATCTTGGAGAAAAAGCAGTGTCCATTTGTTCGGACAGTTGCAGTAGGAACTGATTTGGAATGGGCATTATGTATGTTGTCTTTCGATCCCCTCATAATACATTATTCACTATTAACAATTGGCAACTATCTAATTTTCTTCTATTTTCCAGATCGAAGGACTTTTTGGGTACTAAGATTCAAGGAAGAGAGGGAAACAACCTAGATCGTACATCAACAAGAATATGAATGAACTGATAAGTTATGCTTATTCCCTTTTTTGTAAATGGAGTTGATAATATTAAAATTGTAAGTTCATTTTCTTGCTTATTAATACTCTTAGTAAAAAGTTAATGTACATTAACTAAAAAGCTTCAAATTAAGCCAAAAAATTAAGCTTATGAAACTTAAGCCGAAATCCACATAAGCCAGTGGGCTTATGGCTTATGTGATTTTCGGCTTATGTTTCATAAGCTCACTCTCATTTTTAAACTTTTTGGCTTATATAAGCTTATTATGACATGATAAGCTTATATAAGCCAAAAAGTTCCAAAATAAGCCACAAAATATGAGCTTATGAAACTTGAGCTAAAAACCATAAGCCAGCTATATAAGCCAAAACAAACACCCCCTATGAATTATCTAAACTTAATCTGTTATGGCAGTTCTGTTAGGTTTTTGTACTTGAAAAGGCGGATATCGAATCTTTAGCCGATGGTGGATGTTGAAAATGTTAAATTCTGAATCTGATAAGGTTCAGGTGAAGACTTATTTAAGTTGATTGATACTTTAAGCTGAAATAAGTTTGATTTTTGAAAATTTTATGAATTTATTTTTTCCGTTGAACTGCAATGAGAAACTTGACCATTTGCTGATTAAGAAACGGAGATTTATGTTTGAGTGAACCATCCTGCCTATAACACCCCCATTTGTTACATATGTTGTTGAAAACAAAAAGGTATACCCCATTTATCCCACACATCAAAATTAAAAATTCTAAAACCTTCGTATATAACACCATCAACCAAAACAATCACCCCACTTAAAAAAATCCACACACCCATCACTACCTATCTCAATAACACCCCCCTCAATCACTCCATGGTGCAATTACATACTTCCTAACTCACATAAATACCCCACCACCATCCCATAAGACCCTCTACTAAACTTTACCTCAAATTTAACATCAATATATTCGCTCTTAACCCCACAACTCAAACCACTAACGTTAATGCACCTCTCACAACATCTAATTGAAAACACCTAAAATTATATATTTTCTCTCTAAACCCAAAAACTCACAATAAACCTTCACTTCACACCAAAAATGTTTTCTAGTCGTTACTGTTAATTAGCGTCAAATAGACAAAGTATACCCGTAATGCCAATAAACACCCCATATTACCAAATACTAATCCTAATTCACCACCACCAACCCCATATTATACCCACACACTGGTGGGATCTCTGTTCAGTAACCCTCTGAAAATCAATGGTGGTAAAGGAAATTCTAAAAGTGGTACTAACGAGACAAAAGAAAATATAAACTCACATCATACAGATGAAGTTATACATGGATAGGTTACAAACTTTTTTGAATCAAGATGTTGGGAGATGTAAATTAAAAGGATAATACCTTAATGCTAACTGAGATTCGTAAAGGACGTTATGGCGGTGGGGTGGGTGTCCTACTATAAGTTGTTGGGATATTATAGCTAACCGAGTATTGTCAAATGTGTTTTTAGAATAGTGAATGATCTTTGGGCAAGTATTTGTTTATGTTCAGTTACTATGTTAAGTGAAAGACTGTTATGGTTGTGGAGTCTGGGACGTTTAATCTTACCTGAAATTGGTTTTGACCCTTAGGTATGTATATTCATGGTAAATTAAAATGGTAGGAAGTTAAAGCTTACTTCGTGTGGGATCTGAAATATGGTAGGTACGGTCAAGATGTTTTCGGAATGGTGGCTAAATATCACCAGATCATCATGTCAAACTTTATGGAAAGGCTGGGGGACGTTTTCCCATTAGATTGTTTATGTCAGAATGGCAGTAGAAGGGCAAGTAAAATAGTCATTTAATTAGATTGTCCTGATTTAGAATTATTACAACGACCATTAGACATATACAACTTGAGCAAGGTGAGACTACCAATGACTCACAAAACATAATGACAATATTAAAACGATCCTAAAAACGTATCTGTTTCTACATTAGTTGAAGAAACTAAAAATTGTTATGCGGCATAATACGGGAGCATATGATAATAATCAAAAGCACATATTGAATACCACAATGAAAAAGACAAATAGGACTGAACCAATTAATATACTCGGTAATGCAAATCCAAGACTAATATCAAGCATGCTTCCCAAAAACCAACCAACCTCTCGAACTATGATAAACTTACTTGAAATGCCCCAATATTAATACGAAAAAATTCTAACATGCAATTCTAGTCAAACAAAGAAGCCTTTCTGATGTTATGTATATAATGAAGTTTACGGATATATGAAACTCCAAGTTGGTAAATAGCCTAATTACAAAGTATATAAAGTATCTACTTAAACCTAATTCTCTCTCCCTCATCATAGCTCGGGGATTATACCCTATCCAATCCACACACCACTATCCCCCACACATAAAATACATCATAACCGTAACCAACCTCCAAAAAATTTTCAATCTTCACCGACAATACATTCTAAACCGAAAATGAATATACCTTAGTTTATTTTTAATAATCAAGCATGAATGGATTTCCAAACAGGGTGCGGGGAACACAAAAATCTCCACAAAAAACAAAAAAACCACTAAAATAAAAATATTCTAAACCATTTTGTCCAAACTGCCACCACTACCAACCACCCCAAAAACCTCCCCATACAAATACCACTAACAAACTCTCCCCCCCCACCAAACCTCCAAACCCATATATAAAAAAAATTATTATGCAACACAAAAACATAGAAATATTACTAACACACACACTCTAATCACACCAATCAAACAAACTTCTACACTCTAATGAACACAAACATTTGAATTCAGTTAAAAGTTCAACTCAATTCCCCCCCACACATCCCCCATCCAAAATACAAACTTAACTAACTAGAAAAAATTCACCAAACTATCGGAACCTTAGAAAACTCAAGGAAAAGGTATTAATTGGCAAATCGTAAAAAGGTTAAAAAACCAATAATCACATATCCTAACCCCCCAATATTACACATCCAAACTTTCAAACTTCCTAACCAATTTCTACCCCCCACTACCTACACCCTACAATCATAACCCCCCACACACACCCCTACCAAACCCCCCCACCATAAACCACCCCACCCCCCCCAACCACATCTACACCCTATACCCACCCCCAAAAACAAATCACACCACCCTAACCCCCCTAATTTTACTCCTACCCCACTTACCCCTAACCCAAACAATATCCCCCCACAGCTGCCTCAAAACACAATATTCCATATAACAGTCAACCAACAACTACCCAACCATTATACCAACCCAACCTACCCCTTACCCAAAACACCATCACCAACAAACCCCCTATACAACCTCGAGACCTTTGACTTTATCTTCTATATGCACAATACGATCGAGAGAGAGTTCTCCTAAGTAATTCATAATTTCTTCAATTTGTTCCTCATGACGCTCTATACTTGTCTTTCGAGAGCTTTCACCTATCTCAAAGGCTTGAGGTAGGGAAGAGGTAGAAGAAGATGATTAGCCTTGTTTCTTAGGTGACAAAAATTCTTTCGGAAGAAAGAATTCATGAGGTTTAGGTATTAAAGATAGAGGTATGATAATTGGAGGCGGGATAGGTGATTTTTCAGTATAAAAGGCTTGCAAAACTTTCATGTAGGGATCATCATGAAATAACAAAAGAGTTGGTGAAGCTAGAGGGACTATTCCAAATGAGTTGGAAGAGCTAGAGTAAGTTTTTCCCGGTGAAGTCGAGATATAATCCGGAGAAGCCGGAGGAAGATATTTTGGGATGTTAGAGGAAAAGGCATCCTCCATATTGGAAGTAGGATGGTCGGGAGAAGACATCGTTCTGTTTAACAACCCAGCGGTAAATAACATAAGTTATTTAATTAGTAATATAATAGTTATGTATCTTTACATACCATTTCGGAAGATATAGCGACACGAAGGACTTTCTTAGATGGAAAAAGAAAAATAGTTATAGTTAAGGTTTCAACCTTGTTCTCTATAACGTGGCTCTTGATACCAAATCTGTAACACCCCCATTTTTACAATATAGCAGCGGAAGCTAATCTAGGGTATTACTTCAAGGTACAATAGTCATAATCATAGAAACGAATCAAAAAGAGTCATTTTTTAAAATTTAGTTATCATTCATTATTTCATCAAAGTTTTTACAAAAGAGAGGTCCCAAAATCTAAAACACAATGTTTGAATGATAACAGTTTTGCCATCTTCAAGTACTCGCCACTTCGTGCAATAAGTTGCTTAATTACCTGAGATAAAACATGCTAAAAATTCAACACAAAGGTTAAGTGAAATTCATAGGTTTAAGTTAATGCAAATTCGATATTGGGTTACGTTGTTATACACCCGTTATTTGTAAAACAATTATTATTGTCGTTAGCTCATGAATCCGAAACCTTGGGATATATAATAATCACACGTTATAGCCCCAACGGGTGCCTTTGCCAAAACACCCGCAGTTATATTGTAATGATGTGCAATTGGTTACTAATATCACTGGGTACACCAACAGAGAGTCCAGCCCAAATAGATCTATTCACAACATTCATGCTCACTCCGTAGAATAATTAACGGTTCATGATATTGGGGACTTAAAGGCAAAATAGTTACTTAGGCAATAATAAATCAGGACAGCATACAGAAAATAATTGCATTCATGGTTTATAGCATATATCCCCCTTACGGGTTTATAAAACATTTGAAAGATTGAAATGCGAGGCTATGAACTCACCTTAACAGTATAGGGAAATTTGATTGATAGCAAAGGTATATGAAATGAAAGTAACGACTTCGTCACACGCAGCCTAGGGTAATATGCCAAGTCTTAGTGTGATTGTTATGTTTCAAAACTTTATAAAGTATAATGTATATCTTTGATTGAATTATTATGGAGTATTGTATCAACGTTTGGGCCATCATAATTCAGAGGTCATTCAGTAAACGTTGGAGGAGCTAGGGCACTTTAAATCATAAACCCAATAACTCAGTCAGAACGTAATACCAAGATGAAACCCCTTAATATGAAGCTCCCTAATATTGTGATATGATATAGATTCGGGACAGGATTTTTATAAAGCACATTGATGATGAATTTTATAATAGTTATAACATAATCGGTTTTAACCGTTTTGCTCAATAACTGGAAATGATAAGCACGTCAAGCGTTAATTAAAGTTATGTCTTATAAGGTTTTGAACACATTTCTACACTTTTTCAAAATGTTACATTTTAGACCCTTAAGAATGAAAAATGGCAAAATATACCCTTAGAGTTTTCACTTTTACAAGTTTGGTCCTTCTAGTTCAAAAGATGTACAAAGTAAATCTTGTATTTTAGAAAGTGACATAATAGACTCCTATAGTTATAACTTTGATAAAATAACATTTTCAGTCCCTTTAGTTATAAGTTTCAGAAAGTTACGATATATACCCTTTTGCATGAAAAATGTATCGTTTTTAGTCCAAAATCCATAATAATGATATTTTTCAATATGAAAAGTAATTTACAGGTTATAGCTTATTAATATAAGCTAAAATATGAAGGTTTAACGTAACAAAAGTTCAAAATAACGATTCGTTAAGCTAGAAATCAAAACGGGTCGAATTAGGGTTTTAAAATAAAACGCGCGGGTTTTAAGTTTAAATTCTTTCAAGACTTAAAAAAGTACTTATTATAATGTTAGATAAGCTGATTAGGATAGATTATAATAATAGTTTACAAGTTTAGCTTATAGATTAAGCAAAAACATGAAATTAGGGTTTCATGAGCTTGGTTTGGATCAAAAAGGTAAAACACATATGTTTTTGAGTTCAAAGCTTTTAACAATAGTTTAAGCATGATCATATGAACATTATAAGGGTATGAAAATATAATGTGAGCTTATAGAACCTGGTTTTGAGCTTATAGCTTGGAAACAGGTCAAAATTGGGACTTTTAGGTTCGTAACAACTTACATTTTCACACCTTTTTACATCAATTAACATCCAATTATTTATTTTAAACTTTTACGCGTTCACTTTAATTTCCAACGATAAATTAAATCGCGTAAGCTAAAAATTATCATTCAGTATAAACGGGCATCAAACGATTAAATGTTTACATCAAGCAAGTGTTAAGCAATTATTTTGAGGATAATTATTAACTTTGTTCATTTTATTTTTATTGGTTGCGTAAAGTGATTACATTTCGTGATAAAATACGTTTAGGCATACCCGGAACCACCAAAACTTTTTTACGCTTCAACAAATACCCACGATTATACCCAATACTCAAAAATTACAAAAATATATCATACATATACATATAAAACTGGATATGGGTTGATATGTACAAAGATGATATCTACAAAACACCACTCCTTGTTTTCATGGGATAATCTCTACTTTTAGGAACCATGGCTTATTTTTTTTACTTGCTTCAATAGTAAACTTGACCAAGACTTCCATGAAACACTCTAAGTGGACTTCTATTTCATCTTTTACTAGCCTTGTGATTATATAGGAAGTATACTTGCAAGTAGTAACTCATTCAACACTTACACTTTGAAAAATCAAAACCTTCTCCCTTTTTGCTCTTCTTAGGCCACGGCATCATTCACCCCCATTAGCGAGTCATAGCTTGATTTTCTAAGATCCATACAAGCATTCAACTACATTCATATGATACCTAAAGGTGTTTTTGAAGGTTGGTTAAGCAAATTGCAAGGTTTAATCAAGATATTGCAAGATTAGGGTTTCTATTTGGATTAGGGTTGCTGGTTGTGAAAGCTAGGGTTTTAAAGTCTAAACAAGGGTTTAGGGCATATATCTCAATCATATAACATCACTCTAGGTTATATAAAATCTCTCATCCTTTTCCAATATTATTATTTATATTTTTTATTTCATTTAATTATTTTTTTATATTTTAATCATCATTTATATAAATATTTATTTAAATTAATTTTTTTTAATAAATTATTTTTTTTATTTTTTTTTTTATTATATCTAAATTAATTTTATTTTTTATTATTATTTATTAAAAATAACAATTATCATAAATTTTTTTTTACATTTATTATATTTTATTTATTATATATTTTTATTTTATTTTTTTATTTTTATTTTTCCTTTTTTATTTTTTATTATTTTACATATATATTTTATTTTTAATTTATCAATTTTATTTTTATTAATTAATTTATATTTTAATTTAATTTTTTATTTTTTTTAATATTATTAATTTCATTACATTATTTATTTTTTAATTTAATTTAAGATTATTTTTTTTTTTATTTTAAATCTTTTTTTTTATATATTTTTATTTTTTTATTTTATTATTTTATTTTTATATTTTTTATATTTTATTTATTATTTTATTTATTAATATTATTTTATCATTTTTTTTTTACATAATTTTATTATATATTATTATTTTATTTTTCCATTATTTTAATTTATTATTATTTTTTTAATATTTTCATAATTTAATTATTTAATTTTTATATAAATATATTTTATTTTTTATTTTTTTTTATTTTTATTATTTTAAATTTTTATAATAATATTTTTTATTTTTTATTATTTAATATTTTTTTTTTTTTTATAAGTTTTTTATTAAAATTTTAATTTTTATTTATTTTTTTTTTATTTTTATTATTTTATAATTTTTTTTTTATTATTTTTTATATTTTTGATAATAACTATTTTTTTTAATAATTTTTTTTTTTTTTATAATATATATCCATTTTATTAATTATTAATTATATTATATATAATTTTTTATCATTTATTATATTTTATTACATTAATTTACTTTTATCCAATTTATTTTTTTTTTATTAATTTAATTTTTTTTATTTTCTTACATTATTATATTTTCCATATTAATTTTTTAATATTTTTTTTTTATATTAATATATATATATTTTAATATTTATAATTTTTATTATTTATTTTTATATTATTTTATTATTTTTTTTTATTAATTTTATGTTTTTCATTTTTTTTTTATATATAATTTTATATATATATTATTTTTTTATTAATTTTATATATTATATATTTTATATTTATTTAATTTATATTTTTTATTAATATTTTTTTTATTTTTTTTTTTATTTTTCTTTAAATTTTTTTAATTTATAATTTATTTTATTTTATATTGTTATCATATTATTATATAATATATAATTTATATTTTTTTTAATTTTATTTTATAATTTGTTTTATTTTATTTTTTTTTTTTATAATATTTTAGTTTTTATTTTATTTTATTTTTTATTATAATTATATATTATTTTTTTTAAATTTTATTATTTTTCATATTACTATATTTTTTATTTTTTATTTTTTTTTTTATTTATTATTTGTTTTAAATTTTATATTTTTTATATCATTATTTTTTTATTTAAATTTCATATTTAATATTTATTATTATTTATTTAATTTTTTTTTCATATTTTTATTCATTTTCATATTTAAATTAATTCATTTTATTAATAATTTTTATATTATATTAATTATTATTTAATTTTTTTTTTATATTTTTTTAATATTTATTTTTATATTTATCATCAATATTTTTTTTTTAAATTTATTAAAATGTTATTTTTATATTTTTTTTTTTATAATTTTTTCTCTTTATTTTATTCATTTTTTTTTATTTTTTTTTTTTATTTTTATTTTAATTATAAATTATTATTTTAATTTTATTTTTTATCATTTTATTTTTTTTTATCATTAATAATTATAATTTTTATTTCATTTCAATTTTTTTTTATTTTTTTATTTTTTATTATTACATCATTTCTTTTCAAAATTTTATTATCATATTTTTTTTTTATTTTTTTTTTTTATTATTATTTTTTTGTTTATTTATTTTTTCTTTTTTTTAATTTTTTTTTCTTATTTTTTTTTTTTTTACTTTCATCAATTTACACATATTATTATATTTTTTTTTATGTATGTGTGTGTGTGTTATAATTTTATTTTCATCTTTTTAATATATAAACATTATTTTGTAATATAAATTTTTTATTTTTATTAATTAATTTTTATTTTTTTATTTTTTTTTTTTTATTTAATTTATTTTTTTATTTTTCATATATTTATTAATCATTAAATATAATTATTTTAATAATTTATATTATTTATAAATTTTTATTAAATTTTATAATTAATATTTAATTTATTTTATTTTTATATTTATTAATTATTTTTTATAATATTTTATATTTTATTTATTATTTAATTATTTATATAATTATTTTATTTTTTTTTTAATTATAATTATTTAAATTTTTTATTAATATTATTTTATTTTATTTAATATATTTTTATCTATTTTTTTTTTATTTTTTAATATATTTTTATATTATTATATTTATTTTAAATAATTTTTTTTTATTTATATTTTCATATTATTTATTTTTTATTATTTTTTTTTTTTTTTTTTATTTTATTTCATTTCTAATTTTATTAAATATATATAATTTATATTATTTTAGTATTATTATATTTATTTTGTATATTCATAATAATTTATATTTTATCTATTTTATTATTATAAATTTTTTTTTTTATAAAATATTATTTTATATTTTTTTATAAATTTTTCTTGATATTATTAAATTTTTTTTTTTTTTTTAATTTAATTATATATTTATTTTATATTTTATATTAATTTATATTATTTTTTTATTTATTTTTTTAAATTTTTATTTTATATATTATTTATATTTTTATATTTATATTTTTATTTATTTTAATTTATTTTAATTTATTTTTTATTTATTTTTTAATTATTTTTTTTATTATTTTTTTATTCTTTTATTTACATTATATTTTTTAATATTTTTTATAATTAACCATTATTATTTTTTTAATTTTTATATTATTATAAATATATATTATTTAATTTAATATTTTTTATTTTATATTTATTTATATATTATTTTTATATTTATATTTTTATTTTATTATTAATTTTTTATTTTATTTATTCATATATTTATTATATATTTTTAATTATAATTTTTATATCTTTTTTACATATATTTTTTTATATTTTATTGTTATTAATAATTTTAATTTATATTTATTATATATCTTTTCAATTATTAATTATTATCATTCATTTTATTATTTATTTTTTAATATTATTATCATCCATAATTATTTTAATTATATTTAATTATTTTTATAATTTATTAATTTATTTATATTTTATTTTTAAAATTTTTTTTTTTTTTTATTTTTAATATATTTTTTTTTTTTTTTTTTTTATATTTTTTACTAAATCATTTTTTTATTTTATTTTTTTTTATAATTATTTTATTATTTTTATTTATTATTTTTAATTTTTAGATTTATTAATTTTATTTTTTTTATATTTTTTTTATTTTCATTTTTATTTTTTTCACATTTTTTTTTTTTAATTTTTTTTTTTTAATTATTAATTTATACATTTAATTTATTTTTATTATATATTATTTTTTTTTTTTTTATATTTTTATATATTAATTATTATTTAAATATTATAATTTTTAAATTTATTTTAAATATTATATTAATATAATTATATAATTTTTATTTCTTAAATTTTTATATTTTATTTATTTTTATTTATTTTTATTATTTATATTTTTATTTAATATATTATTTTCATTTTTTAAATTTATTTATATTAATTTATTTTAATTAATATTTTTTTTTATCATTTTTTATTTTTTATTTATAATACAAAATATTAATTTAATTATTTATTTTTAATATATTTATTTATTATTTTTTATTTATTTATATTTATTTTTTTAATTTTAATTTTTATATTTATATATTTCTTATTTCATTATTCATTTTTTTTATATTATATTTTTTTTATTTATTAATGTATTTTATTAATTTTATTATTATTAATATTATTTTTATAATTATTATTTATTATTTTTTTTTTTTTTTATTTTTTTTTTATATTTTTTTTATTTTTTTTATTTTTATTTTTTTTAATTCATTTATTTTACATATTTATATAATTTTTACATATATTTTTATATTAATAAATTTTTTTATTATTTTCATATTATTTTTTTTTTATAATGTTTTATATTATTAATTTTTTTATTTCATTTTTTATAATTTAAATTTACTATTATTATATTATTTTATCTAATTTTTAATTTTATTATTTTTTTTATTTTTTAATATTTAATCTATAATTTTTTTATATTTATTTATTATTTATAATTTTCATTTATTTTTTTTTATTTATTTGTATATTTATATTTTATTATTTATTTTATTTTATTATTTTTTTTTTTTAATTTCTATTTTGTTTATTTTTTTATTCATTATATTTTATTTTTTTATTTAATATTCCATTTTTTATACTTATTTTATTTTTTATATAATTTTTTATTAATATTAACCTATATTTATTTTTTTATTCAAATTTTTTATATTTTTTTTTTTTTATTTTAATTATTATTTTTTTTTTTATATTTATTATATTTTTTTTTTATTTAATTTTTTTTTTATTATTTTATTTTAATTATTATTTTTATTATATTATTAATTTTTTTTTTTCTTATATTTTTTATATTTTTTAATTTTAATAAATTTATTTATTTAATTATTTTTTAATTTTATAAATTATTAAATTATTAAATTTTTTATTTTATCATTTTTAATTTATTTTTTATTTATTTTTTATAAATTTCAATTATTTATAATTTAATTATTTTCATTTATATTTTTTAATATTATATTTTTTTATATATTAATTTTTTTTATATATTTTCTTTTTTTTTTTTATTTATTTAATTTTTTTTTATATTTTATTTGTTTTATATTTATTATTTTTTTTTTATAATTTTTTATTATTATTTTTTTTATTATTTATTTTATTTTTAATTATTTTTTTTTTTTTATATATTATATTTATTTATATATAATTATTTATTATTTATATTATATTTTTATATATATAATTTTTTTATTTTTTTATTTATTTCATTTTTTTTAATTATTTTATATTTATTTTATTTTTTTTATTTTTTTTTTTAATTTTAAATAATTTATATACATTAATATTTATTTTTTATATATTTTTATTTATTATTATTTTATTTATTATTTCATTATTTTTTTTATTATATTTTTTTTATTTAATTATTTTTATTTTTTCAAATATTTAATATTATAATTTATTTTATTTACCATCTATTTTTTATATTATATTGTTATATTTTATATTTTTATTTTTTTTATTTAATTTTTTTATATATTTTTTTTTAATATTATAATTAAAATTTAATATTTTATTTATATATTCATTTTATAATTTTTTCCCATTATTTTTTTTTTTATAATTATTTTTTTTCCACATTTATTAATTTATATTATAATTATTATTTATATTTTTTTTAAATATATTTTTAAATTAATTTATTATTATTTTATATTATAATTTTTTATTATAATCTTTTATTTTAATTTAATTTATTTTTATTTTTTTTATTTTTTCATTTTTTTTTATTATTATAATTATTATTATTTTTTTATTATTTTATTAATTATCTTATTATTATTATATTTATATTATTTATTTATTTTTATATTGCGACTAAACATTTTTATTTATTTTCATATTTTATATAATTATTCTTTTATAATTTTTACATTTTTTTTTCATTTTCATCTTTATTATTAAATATTTTTTAATTTATTTTAATTTTTTATAATTTTTTATTAATTTTAATATTATTTTTTTTTTTATTTATTTATCTTTAAATTATATAATTTTATTTTAATTATTATATTATATTATTAATTAATCAATTATTTTTTTTTTATTTTTAAATATTTATATATTATTATATATTTTTTAATTTTATTCTTTATTCATTTTATTCATTTTTTTAATTTTTATTCTTTATTTATTAATATTTTTTTTAAATATATATTTTTATTATATATATTATTTCATTTATTTACCATTATATCATTTTTAATATTTATTATTTTTTTTTAAATTTTTATTTTACCATTTATTTTATCATAATAATATTTATTATATACTTTTTTTAATTTTTTTATAATATATTTTTTCTTTATTTATTTTTTATTTAATATAAACTTTTTTATTTATTTTTTTTTATTGTTCATTTATAATTCATTTTTTATTTCTTCATTATATTTATATTATTCATTATAATCATAATAATTACTTTTTTTATTTATATACTTTTTTTATTAATTTTATTTTTTATCATTTATTATCTTATTCATTTTTTTTATATTCATATTTATATATTTTTATTAATTATTTTTTATCATATCCATTTACATTTAAGTTATTTATATTTACCTATTTTTTACAAATTTCATTATTTCATTAATATTTTATATTTTTTTTTACTTTTATTTTATTTTATTTTTTTATTATTATTAAATTTTTTTATTCATTTTATTTTTTTTTTTTTTTATATTTTATTATTTTTTTTTATTATATTTTTTTTATTTATATATTATTTTATTTTAATTTTTATTTATAAATTTTTTTTTTATTTTATCAATATTAATTTTATCTTTATATTTAATTTTATTAATTATTATTTTTAATATTTTTAATTATATTTTTTTCATTTTAATTTTTAAATTTTATTTATTTTTTTTTTTTCATTTTTTATTTATACATAATTTTTATTATTTTATTTATTATATAAATTTTTATTTTTTTTGATTTAAATATATTAATTTTATATTAACCATTTTAATTTTTTTTACAATTTTTTATTTTTTATTAAATATTTTTTTTGTTTATGTTTCATATTTATTTATTTATTATTTAAATATATTAATTTTTATTTATTTTTTATTTTTATAATTTTTTATATTTTTTATTATTTTTATTTTTTTTTAATTTTTTTTTATTTTTTTTTATATATTTATTTATTTATAAATTTTTAAATTTATTTATATTAAATTATATATTAATAATTTTTTTTTTTATTTTATTTATAAAAAATTTTTTTTTAATTTTTACATTTTAATTATTTTAATTTTTTTATTTAATATTTATTTTTTTTTTTTTGTTTTTTTTTTTTTTTTTTTATTTTTTTATATTATATATATATTTTTTATTTATTTATTATATTTTTTTTTTATTTATTTTTTCATATTTAAAATTTTTTTATATTATAATATTTTTTTTTTATATTTTATTTTATTTTAAATATTAATTTCATTTATTTTTTATAATTATTATATGATAATTATATCATTATTTATTTATTTTTTAATTTAATATTCATCATTTTATTTTTTTTTATTTTTAATTTTTTCATTATTTTATTTTTATAATTTTAATTTTTTTAATTTATTAATTTTAAATATTATTATATCTTATTTATTTTTTAATTAATCCATTTTTTATTTTTATTTTAACTTTTAATTATTATTTTATATAATTATTTTTTTAATTATATTTAATTATTTTTTTATCATTTTTATTTTTTTATTTTATTTTAATTTTATTATATTTATTTTTTTTTAACATTTTTTATATATTATTATATTTTTTAATTTTTAATTTATTTTTTTATTTTTTTTTTACAATTTTAAATTTTATTTAATATACATTATTTTTTTTTTTATTTATTTAATATTTTTTTTTTTTATAATATTATCACTATTTTTTTTTATTTTTTTATTTTATTTTTTTTATTTTTTTTTTTTATTTTTTTTATTTTTATTCTTTTAAATTTAATTTTTTTATTTTTTTTTTTTAATTTATTTTTTATATTTTTTATTTTTTTATTTTTTTTTATTTTAATTTAATTTTATAAATTTATTTATATTTAATTTTTTTTTTTATCATTAATATTTTCTTTTTTAATTCATAATATTATTTTTTATTAATAATTATAATAATTTTTATAATTATAATATTTTTTTTTATTATTATTTTTAATTATATTATTATTTATTTTTTAAATTATTTTTTTATAAATTTATTAAATTTTTTTCATTATTTATTAATATTTTTATTTTTATTATATTAATTTTTAATGTTAAATTTTTGATCAATTTTTATTTTAATATTTTATATTATTTTTTTTTTTTACTTATTTATTTTAAATTTTTTAATATTTTTTTTTTTTAATTCATATATTTTTTTTTTTATATTCTTTTTTATATTAATTTTATTTTATTTTTTTTTTATCTTTTAATATATTTTTATTAATAATTTTATTATTTTTTTTTATTATTTTTATTTCATATATTTTTTTTTATTTTTCATTTTTATTTTATTAATTATTTTTATTTATAATTTATTTTTATTTAATTTTAATTATATTTTTTTTATTTAATATTATTTTATTTAATTTTATTTCATTTTTAAATTATATATTATTTTAATTTATATTAATATTTTTCATTTTTTTTATATTTATTTTCAATTTATTTAATTATTTTAATATTTTTTAAATTTAATTTTATTAAATTATTTTATTTTTTTTATTTTTTATTTTATAATTTTATATTTATATTTTTCATTTTTTTTTTTATATTTTATTTTTTTATATTTTTTTTTTTATTTTTATTATTAAATTTTATTTTTATTTATATTTATATATTATTTTTATAATTTTTAAATATTTTATTTTTTTTTATTTATTATTTTTTATTTAAATATATATTTAATATATTTTTTTTTTTAATTTTTTAATTATTTATTTTTCATTTTTATTATTTTATTTAATATATCATATAATTTAAAATTATTTTATTTTTAATTTATTTATTTATAAATTTATTTTTATTTTTTTTTTTTATTTTTATTATTTAAATCATTTCTTTATTATCATTTATAATTCATTTATTTAATTTTTTATTTTTTTTATATTACATTATTTATTCTTTCTAATTTATATTATAATATTTTATTTTTTAATATTATTTTTTATTTTTTTTATTTTTTTTTATTTATATTCTTTTTTTTATTTTCAAAACATTTTAATTTTTTTTTTAATATATATTTTATACATTTTTTTTTTATTATTTTAAATATTTCATTTTTTATTTTTTTTATTAAATTTAATTTCATTTTTTTTTTTTATTGTTATTTTTTATTTTTTTTTTTTTTTTTATATTAATTATTTATTTTTTTTTATTTTTATATTTTATTTATTTTTTTTTTTATAAGTTTTAAATTTTTTATATATAATTTATATTTAATTATTTATATAATTTATATTATTAGTTTTTTTATTTTATTTATTTTTATATAATTTATTATTTTATTATTAATAATAATTATTTTATTAAATAAATATTTTTTAATATTACATTTATTATTTTTAATATTAATTAATTTTTAATTTATTTTATTATTTTAATTTTTTTATTTTTAACATATTTTTTATTTATTTTTTTTATTTGTTATCCTTTATTATATTTTTACATATATTTTTTTTATTACATTTTATTTATTTAAAACTAATTTTTTTTTTATTTTTTTATTTAAATATAATTTCATTATATTTCCATATTTAATAATAATATTATTTTTTATTTTTTAACAAATAATTTTTTATTAATTATTTTAATTTATATATTTTTTTTTTTATATATTCAATTTTTTATTATAAATTATCATTATTATTTATTTTATATATATTTAATATTATTTTATTTTTTTTTAATATTATTATTTATATTATATTATTTTTTTTACAATTAAATTATTATTTATATTTAATTTATCAATTTATTTATTTTATTTTTTCTTATTTATTTATTATTTTTTTTTATTTCATATTTATTCATCATAATTAATTTACTTTTTATATATTAATATTAATTATATTTTTATATTTTTTTTATTTAATTTTCATTATTTTTTTAATTTTTTTATTTTTAATTTATTATTTTTCATTTATATGATTTTTTTTTTTTATTTTTTTCATTATAAATTTATTTTATATTATAATTTATTTTTTATTAAATATTTTTAATTTATTTTTCACATTTTATTTTTTATCTATATTAATTATTATATTATTATTTTTTATTTATATTAATTTAATTTTTATATTTTTATATACATTTTTTATTATATATTTATTTATAATCTTCATTTTTTTAATTATATTTATTTTTCATTTTTTTATATTAATATTCTAAATTTTTATTTTTTTCATTAATAATTTATACATTAATTCATTATTTTATTTTTATTTTTTTATTATTATTTATTATTTTTATTTATTTTTATTTAATACATATTAATTTTTTTTTATTATATATTTATATATTTTTTTATTTTTTTTTTTTATTTTAATTTATAAATATTTATTTTTTTTAATTTATTTATTTTTAATTATTTTTATTATATTAATTTTAAATTTATTTTTTTATTTATATTTTTTTTTTTAATTTTTTTCATTTTATCATCCATATTTATATTTTTTATAATATTATTTTATTTATTAATATATTTTTTAATTTTTTATTTTATATTATTTTATTTAATTTTTCATAAATTTATTTATCATTTTATATAAATTTTTTTTTTTTTTTTTAATATAATTTATTTATTTTATTATTTATATTTTTATAAAATTATTACATTATTTTTCATTTTATTTAATTTTTATTTTATTTATTTTATTCTTATTTTTAAATATTATTTTCATATTATTTTTTTATTTTTTTTTTTTTTTATTAATTTTTTCTTTTTTATTTTTATTATTATTTTATATTTTATTTTTTTTTATTTTCATTTTATTTTATTATTTTTTTATATATTATATTTATTATTTTATCTATAATTTAATTTTTTATTTTATTTAGTTTTAATTTTTATTATTATCTTATTTTTTATATTTATTTTTTATAAATACATTTTTTTTCATTAATATTTCTCATTCAAAACATAATTTTCATTTTTATTTATTTTAATTTTATTTAAATTTTTTTTTTATTTTAATTATATTTAATTTATTTTTTATATTATCATTATTTTTTCATTATTATTTTTATTATATTTTTTTTTTTTTTATTTTTTCATTTAATTAATTTTTATATTTTTTTAATATTTAATTTATTTTTTTTTATATATATTATTTAATATTATTTTATTATTTATTTTTTTTTTTTTTATTTATTATATATTTTTCATATTTTTATTTATTTATCTTTTATTTTTTATTTTATTAATTATATTATATATATTTTTTTTTTTTTTTATTATATTAATATATTATTTTTTTTTTATTAATTTTTTTTTTATTTATTTATATATAATAATTATTTTTGTTAATAATTTTATTATTAATTCAAATATATTATTATTTATATCATTTATAATTTTTTTTATTAATTATTATATTTTATTTTTTTTTATTTTATATTTTATTCTTATATTTAAAATAATTATTTATATTTATTAAATAATTTATTTATTTTTTATATTAATTAAATAAATATAATTTTTATTTTTTTTTTTTTAATATTAAGTTAAATAATATATATTTTATTGTTTTTTTATTTTTTTTTCATATTTTTTTATTTACATTAATTATCATTAATATTTTTCATTATTATTTTATTTCAATTTTTTATATTATAATTTTTTATTCTTTTTATTTAAATTTTATATTATTTTTGTTTTTTCCATTTTTATAATACATTTATATTTTTCATTTTATTATTGATTTATTTTTTTTTTAATAATTATTTTTTAATATTATTTTATATTATATTTTTATTATATTAATTTTTATATTTTTTATTTTTTTTTATATTTTTTTTTATTATTATTCATTTTTTAATTAATCAATTTTTTTTATTAATATTTATTTTAATTTTTATTTTCATATTAATTTTTTTAATATTTTTTTATTCTTTTTACTAATTTTTTATATTTTATTTTTTTTTTTTATAGTTTTTATTTTAATAATTTATCTTATTTTTTTTTATTTTATTAAACATTATTTTTTTATTTATTTATTATTTTTTATTTTTTTTTTTTGCTTTTTTTTTTTTATATATTAATTTTATATTTTTTTTCATTTTTTAATTAACATATTTTTTTTTTTTAATTTTATTATATTTTTTCATTATTTTATTATATATTAATTTTTTTAATTTAGCATATTATTTTATATTTTTTTTTTTTATTTATTTATATTTTTAAATTTATTTTTTTAATAATAATTTTCATTTTTCATTTATTATTTTTTATTATATTTAAATTATATTTTTAATTTATTAATATTTTTTTAATAAATATTTTTTTTTATATATTTTTATTTATTTTTTTAATATTATTTTATTATTTGATTATTTTAATTTTTAATTTATATTTTTTTTTTTTTATTTTAAAAATTTATTTTTTTTTTATATTTTTTTATTTATATAAATATTATTATTATTATTTATTTTTTTTTTAATACATATTTTTCATTTTTATTTATTTCTTTTTTTTTTTTTTATTAATTTTTTATTTATAATATTTATTATTTTTTTTATTTATTTTATACAATTAATATTTATAATATTCTATTTTTTATAAACATTTTTATTTATAACTATTTTTTATTTTTATCATTTATTATTTATTAATCATTCTTTTTTTTAAATTTATTTTTTTTTATAATTATATTTTTTCATATTAATTTTCTTATTTTATTTCATTTTTATTTTTTTTTTTTTTATTTTAATTTTTTATTACATCATTTATATTTTTTATCATATTCCATAAAATTTTTTTTTAAAATTTTTCATTTTTTTTTTTTTTTATTTTTTTTTTTTTTTTTTTATTATTTTTTAATTATTATTTATTTCATATTTATTTTATTTTTTATATTATTTTTTTTTTTTAATTATTTATATTATTTTTTTTTTTTATTTAATTTTTTTAAATTAATTTTAATTTTATTATAATTAATCATAATAAATTATTTCAATACATTTTTTATTTTTGTTCAATTTATTTTTTTTTATTTATTTTAATTATTTATATTATATTTTATTATTAAAATTTATTTAATTTTTTTTTAATTAATTTTTTAAAATTTTTTTTTATTATTTTTTTTTATATTTTATTTTTTTTTTTTTTTATTTCTTTTTTCATATTTATATTATTATTCATATTAATTTTTTTTTTTTTAAATTTTTTAAATATTTTATTATTTTTTTTATTTTATTTATTTTTTTTTTTTTAATATTTATTTTAATTTATCAATTTATATCATTTTTACTTATTTATTTTAATTTTTTTAATTTTATTTTATTAATTTTACATTATATTTTATTTAATATCATATTTTGATCTTTTTATATGTATATTATATTTTTTTATTTTTTTATATTTTTATTTTATATTATTATTTTTAAATTATTTTTTTTAATTATTTACAATTTTTTATTTTTTAAATTTTTTTATTAATTATTTATTTTTAATTATATTTATATATATTATATTACTTATTTATTTTTATATTATTTTTTATATTTATTTTAATTTTAATATATATATTTTTTTTTATTCAAATTTATATATTTTATTATATTATTTATTTATTATTTAATATTTTTTTTTATTTTTTTTAATTTTTATATTATTTTATTATTATTTTTTTTTTTTTTAATATTTTTTATTTTAATATCTTTTAATTTTTATAATTTTCATTTATTTTATATTGTTAATATTTTATTTAATTTATCGAAATAATTTATTTTTTTATTTGTTTTATTTTTTTATTTTTAATAATATTTAATATTTATTAATCAATATTTTATTTTTTATTTTAATAATTATTATTTATTACATCCATATTTTATTATTATTTATTTTTATTAATATTTTTAAAATTTTTTAATATTTTTTAATTTTTTTTTTTTTATTTATATTTTTTTAAATATTTATTATTATTTTCATAATATTTATTTTATATTTTTTATTTTATTTACATTTTAATTTTTTTTATACATTTATTTTATTTTTTTTATTTATTTTTTTTAATTATTTTTTTAATCATTTTATTATTTTTTATTTAATATTTTTATTTATTAATTATTTTTTTTTTTATTCATTATTAATATTTATTTTTTTAATTTATTTTTTAATTTTAATTTATTTATTTTTTTATATTATCTCATTTTTTTTTATTCATATATTTTTTTTTTAATTTATTTTTATTATTTTTTTTTATTTATTATTATATTTTACAATTATTAATTTATTTTTTTTTTTTTTTTTTATTAATAATTTAAATATCATTTAATTTATATATATATTAACATCATTTTAATTTAATTTATTCATTTTTTACTTTTTTTTATTTTTTTTTTTTTTTATTTATAATTTTTTCCATTAATTTTCCCAATATTTTTTTTATTTATATTTTTATTTATTTTTTATTTTATTATTTTTTTTTTATTTTATATTTTTTTTTTTTTTATTATTCATATTTTTATTTTTATTATTATTGATAAATTTATTATTAATCAATATTTTTATTTTATTATTTATTTTATTTATTATTATTTTTTTTATTAAATTTTTATATATTTTATATTATTTTTTTTCTTATTTTTAAATTGTTTTTTTTTTTATTTTTTTTTTTTTTTTATTTCATTCATATTCATTTTTCATTTATATATTTTACATTAATAATTTTCTTTCATTTAATTTTTATTATTTTTTTATAATTTTTTATTTTATTTATCATTATTTTTTTTTTATTTTTTTAATTTATTTTTTTTTAATTTTAATAATTTTTATATATATTATTTTTTTTTAAATAATTATTATTTTATTATATTATTAGTATATATATTTTATTTATATTTTTAATATTATTTTTATTTTTATTTTCATTTACAATTTCATATTTTTTCATTAATTTCATTTTTATTTTTATTTTATTTTATTAATTTATATGATTTATTTTTCATTTTTATTAATTTTTATTATATTTATCATAATTTAATCATTTTTTTTTTTTTTTATATATTATATTTATTTTTTTTTTATTTACTTTTAATTATAATTATATATATTTATTTAATTATATTTTTAATTTTTCCATTTTTATTTTAACTTAGATTTATTTTTTTAATTTATAATTATAACATTTTTATTTATAATTTTTTTTAATTTTTTTTTTATTTTTTATTATATATTATTTTTTTTTTTTTTAATATTATTTTTTTATTAATTTTATTTTATTTTTATTTTTTTTTTATATTTAATTAAATTATTTTATTTTATTTTTTTTTTATATTATTATATAATTTTATATATTTTTTTTTTTTATTTTTTTATTTTTATCCATTCATATTTTTTATTTAATTATTTTTTTTATATTATTTTTTTTTTAATTATTTTTTTTTATTTTTATTTATTTTTTATTATTTTTTATTTATTATTTATTTTAATTTATTCATTTCATTAATTATATTTATTTTTTTTTTTTTTTTAATAATATTAATAAACTTTTATTTATATTTAATTATTTTTTATATTATATTATTATTTATTTTATTTTAATATTTCTATTTATATATTATTTTTATTTTTTTATTTTTTTAATAATTTTTCTACATTATATATAATTATTATTATATAAATTTTTTTAAATTTCCCTAATTAATTTTTTTTTTTTATTATATTTATTACATTATGTTTTTTTTTATCAATTATTTTTTTATATTAAATTTTATAATTTCATATTTTTTTTATTTATTTTTTTTTTAAACATTTATTTTATTTTTTTTATTTTTATATTAAATTTCATTAATTTAAATTTTTATTTACTTATTTTTTTTTATATAATATTATTTATATAAAATTATTTATACAATTTTTTATTATTTTTTTATTTTATATTTTATTATAAATTATATTCATAATTTTTATTTTTCATTTTTTTTCTATTATTCAATTAATATTATAATTTATATTATATTTTTTAATTCAATTTTATTTTATTTATAATTTTATTTATCTTTAATTTATTATTAATTTATTTTTTTTTTTAATCTCAGCATTTTTTTTTCATTTTATAAAATTTTATTTAATTTTTTATTTTTATTTAATATTTTTTCATTATATTATTTTTTTATATTAATAAATTTATTTATAATTTTTTTTCATTATCATTTTATAATTAGTTTTAGATTTTATTTTAATTTTATACATTATTTATAATTTATTAAAATTATTTATTTTATAAAATTTATATTTTTTTAATCTTAATAAATAATTTTTATTATTGATATCATTATTATTTTTTCATATCAATTTATAATTTATTTTTTTTTTTTTCATTTTTTAATTTTTTTATTTTATATCATTATTACACATTTTTTATTTTTTATATTATTATTATTTTTTATTTTTTTTTTAAATTATTTTTATCATTTTTTATTTTTATATTTTTATACATATTATTAAAATTTTTTCATTTTATATATAATTTCATAAATTTATTTATATAATTAATTTATATTATTTTTTATATATTCATTTATTAATTATAATTTAATTCATTTTTTTATTATTTAATTTTTTTAATAATCCATTAATTATATAATTTATTTTTAATTTTTTATTTATTTTTATTTTATTATTTTTTATAATATTTTATACTTCCATCATTTAATTTTAATTTATTATTTTTCATAATCATTTTTCTATTATTTATTATATTATTATTTCAATTTTATTTTTTATTTTTTATTTTTTTTATTTTTTTTTATTAAATAATTATTATTAATTTTTTTATTATATATTTAATTATATATAAATATCATTTTATTTTTTATAATAAATTTATTTTTTATATATTTTTATTATTTAATTTTTTTTTTTCTTTATCATATTATATTTATTTTTTTATTTTTTTTAATTTTTATATTATATTATTTATATTATTAATTTATCATTTATTTATTTCATATTTTTACATATCATTTATTATTTTTTTCATATTTTTAATATTATTTTTTTTTTTATATAATAATAATTATCTATAATATAAATTTTTTTAATTTTTTATTAAATTTATTTTTTAATCATTATTTTTTATATTAATTTAATTTTTATTAATTATTAAACAACTGTATTTATTATATTATATTTTTAATATTTTATATTTTTTTTTTTTATTTTATTTTTTTTATTTATTTTTATTTTTTTTTTTTATATATATTATAATTTTTATTTAATTTATTTATATTTTTTTATATTTTTTTATTATTTATATTTTTATTATATAATTCTTATTTATACATTATTTAATTATTTTATATTTTTTTATTAATTATTTAAATTTCATATTTCATTATTTAATCATTTTATATCATTATATTTAATTTATATTATTTATTTATATTTCAATTTTTTATTTTTAATATTTAATTTTAATATTTTTTATACATTAATTTTTTTAAAATTTTTTTATTTTTTACATAATTTCCATATTAATATTTATTTTTTTATATATATTATTTTTAATTTTTTATTTTAATTTTTTATATTTTTATTTTAAATCAATTTTTTTAATTTATATATTTATTATTTTTTTATCATTTTCTTATTTTTTTTTTAATATTCTTTAATTTTTTTAATATTTTTTTATAAGTATTAATTTTTTTTTTTTATATTCAAATCAATATTTATTTTTTTATTATCATATTCATTAATATTTTTAATAATATTATTTTAATTTTTTATATATATTTAAATTTTAAATTATTTCATATTATTTAGTTATATATTTTTTTTTTTATTTTTCAAATCAATATTTTTTATTTATAATTACAATTTATTTTATTTAATATTATTATATAATTTTTTTAAATTTTTTTATATATACATTTTTTATTATAATTTTCAATTTCAATTGTTATATTTATAATATCACTATAAATTTTTTCATTTAATTTTTATATTTAATATATATATTTTTAAATTTTATTATATTTTTTATTATTTTTTTTTTTTAATTTTTTAATTATTATAATTATTATATAATTTAATATTATATATATATTAAATTACTAAATTATTTTTTCTTTTTTTTTATATTTTTTTATTTTTTTTTACATTTAATATTTTATTTTTTAAATCAATTATAATTTTTTATTTTTCATTAATTTTATTAATTTTTTTTTTAAATTATTTTAATATCATAATATATTTTTTAAATTTAATTTATATTTTTTTTTTTTTTTTATATTTTTAATTACATCATTTTATTTATATTGATTTTTATTATAATTTTTTTTAAATTATATTTTCAATAATTATATATTTTTTTAATTATTATATTCATATTTTTTTATTTTTTTTAATTTGTGTTATAACTTTTCATATAATTTTTTTATTTCATATATATTTTTATCATATTATTTTAACAATATATTTTTTTAATTATTATTTTTTTTTATTCATTTTTTATTATTTTATTTTTTTTATTTATATTCATTATATTTTTATTTCATAATCATATAAATTAATATAAAATTTATTTATTTATTATAATATTATATATATTTATATTATTATTATATTTTTTTTTTTTTTTTGTTTATATAATATTAATAATTTATTTTCATTTTTTCATATATTTATTTAATTTTATAATTAATTACATTTTTTTTATTTATAATTTATTTATTTTATTAAAATAAATTTTATTTTATATCATTTATTTTTTTATTTTTTTTTATTTTTTATATTTTATTTTTTCATTTTTTTATTTTTTATATTCCATTTATTATTTAATTTTTATATTTCATTTTTTTTTATTTCAATTTCAATTTTTTTTTTTAATTATTTAATATTATTATTTTTTAATATATTATTCCATTATATTTAAATTTTTAATTTTTTATATATTAATTTTTTATTAATATATTTTTTTTTTACAATTATTTTTTTTTATATAATATATTTTTTAATTTATATTTTAAATTATTTTCATATTTTTCTTATTTTATATTTTATATTAAATATTTTATTTATAATATTTACTTATATTATAAAATTTTTAATATCAATTTTTTTATTATATTTATATTTTTATTTTTTAATTTTATTTTTATTTTATATTAATTATTTTATATTTTTTATTTTTAATTTTTTTAAATTATATTAATTCATAATTTTTTTTAATTATATTATATTATTTTTTTAAATGATCATAATAATACTTTATATTTATTTTATTTTTTTTTTTATTTATTATTTTTTATTTTAATATTATTTTTATATTTTTCATTATTTATAATATTTATTTTTTTATTTTTTTTTTTTATAATATTGTTTTTATATAATTTTTTAATTATTTATTATTATTATATTATATTCAAATTAATTTATATGTTTATATAATAATTATATTATTATTTTTATATTATATTTATATTTTTATTTATTTTAATTTTTATTTATTAATTTTACTTTTTCATTTTAAATATTAATATATTAACATTAATATTTTACATATCTACTTTTTTATTATTATAATATATTATAATTTTTTATTTATTTTAAATTTAATTTATATTTTTTTATTTTTCATTCATTTTTTTTTTATTTTTATTAATAATATAATTAATTTTTTTTTATTTTATATTTTAATTTTATTTATAATAATATCATTTTTATTTTTTTTATTCATTTTTTTTTTTTTTTTTTTTTAATTAATTTTATATATTTAATCATATATTTTCTTATTTTATTTTTATTTATTTTATAATAATTTTATAATATAATTTTTAATATATTTAAACATATTTCTTTTTTATATATAATTTTATTATAATATATTTTTTTATAATTACTTTATATCTATTTTTTATTTTTATTAAAATAATTTTTTAATATATATTATTTTTTTATTATTATTTTTTTATATAAATTTTTTATAAATTATTTTTATTTTAATATTTTTCAATTATTATATTTAATATATCTATAATTTATTTTTTTTTTTTTTAATTTATATTTATTATTTTCTATTATTATTTTAATTTTATTATTACTTTAATACATTATTTTATTTATGTTACATTTTATTTTTTAATTTTCATTATATTTTTTTTAATTCATTTTTTTAATTAATTTTATATTATTTTCAATTTTTTTTTTTATTAATTTTTTTATTTATTTATTATTTATCATATTGCAATATAAATTATATTTATTTAATTTTTATTTTTTTTTTTTTAATTTAATTTTTTTATTTTTAATTTATTCTTTTAACATTTTTTTTTTATTTTTTTATTATTTATTTTTTTTATTTATTTTATATCAGCATAATTATAATCATATTTTATTTTATATCATTATTTATTTTTTTATTTTTATTATAAATTAATTTTTCCATACATTTTTTTTTATTTTTTATTATTACCATATTATTCATTATTTTTTTATTATATCATATTATATATAATTTTTTTAATTTTATTTTTTTTTTTTATATTATTTTTAATTATACCATTATTTTTTTTATTTTTCAATATTCATTATTTTTTTTTTCACTTATTTTCATTTTTATTTATTTATCATTATAATTTTTTTTATAAATATTTTATTATATTTCATTTTTTTTTTTATTTTTTTTAAATATTTATTTATTTTTTTATTTTTTAATATATTTAATTTAATTTTTTACATTATATTTATTTTACATATTAAATTATTTATTTAAATATTCATTTTTTATTTATTCTTTATTTTATTTATTAATTATTATATTAATATCTTTTTATTTTATATTATTATAATTTATTTTTATATTTTATTTATTTTTTTATAATTTTAAATTATTATTTTTTTTTAATCATTATTTTTTTTTTTTTTATTCAATTTATTTCTAATTTTATCTTTTATTATTTATAATTATAATATTTTTATATTTACTCATTTTTTAATTTATTTATATATTTATATTCCATATATTAATAATTTTATTTTAAATTTTTTATTTTTTTATAATATTATTAATTCATCATATTTTTTTATATTTAATTAATTTATATATATTTTATTCATTTATATAATTTATATAATATAATTCATTATTCATTTTATTAATTAAATTTAATTTTTATATTTTCATTATATATTTTTAAATATGTAATTTATTATTTATATATCTTTTTTTATTTTTATTTTTCAATTTTTTTTTAATATTATATTTATTTTTATCATTTTCATATATTTTTAATATACATTTTTAAAATATTTTTTTATATTTAATTTTCACATTTTTTTTTCAATTTTTTTATATATTTAATTTTTAGTTTATTTTTTTTTACATTTTTTTTTATTTTTTTTTTTCATATTATAATCTTTTTTTTTTTATAATTTTTTTTTTTATATTAAAAAAAATAAATATATTTATTTATATTTTTATTTTTTTTTATAATTTTCATTTCTATAATATTTTCCAATATTTTTTATTTTTTTTATTATTTTTTTATTTATTTATTTATATTAGTTTTTTAATACTTTTTTTTTATTTTTTTTTTTTTTTTTTTTTTTATAAAACAATAACTTATTTATGTTTTTTTATATTTTATATTCATTTTTTTTAATACATATTATAAAAATATTATATTAATCATTTTTTTTTTTATTATTTTTTATTTTATAATTTTATTTCTTAATTTTTAATTAATTTATTTTATTTATTAATATTTTTATTAATTTTTTTTTTCATTAATCATTATTTATAATTTTTATATATTATTTGATTATAATTTATTTTTTTTTTTTTTTCATTTTTTAATTTTTAATTTTTAATAATTTTATTTTTTTCTTTTATTTTTTATTTTTATTTTTTAGTCATTTTATATTTTATAATATTTTTTTATTTTTATATTTTTTTTGATTTTATTTTATTTTTTTTTTTATTTTTTTTTAAATTTTATTTTTTAATATTATTTTATTTAAGTTTATTTTTTTAATATTATTTAATTATTTTTTTTTCTTCAGATTATATTTATTAATTAATTCAATTATTACATTTATTAATCTAATTAATATTTATTTATTTAATATTATTTATATTTTTATTTTTTAATTACATTTTATTTATTTTTTTTTTAATATATAATTAATATTTAATAATTATAATTATTTTTATTAATTTTATTAATTTTCTCATTTTTTTCATTTATTTATATTAATTTTTTATAATTTTATTTCATAATTCATTATTATATTATTTTTTCATTTTTAGATTTATTTTTTTTAAATATTATATTTCAATTTTATTTAAATTTATATATAAATTTTATTTTATTTTTTTTTATTATTTTTTATTTTTTTATATATTAATTTTATATCATTTATAATTTTTTATTAAATTATATATATATTTAAATCATAAATATTTTTTTATTTTTATTTTTTATTTTTTAATTTTCCATTTTTTAATTTATACATTTCTTTTTTATTATTATTTTATAATTTATATTATAATATTTTTTTTATTTTATTAGTATATTTTTTTCAATTTATTTTTTATTTATTATTAATTTATCAAATTTATTTTTAATATAAATATTTCATTTTACATTTTTTTTTTTTATATATTTATTAATTTTTATTATTTAATATTTTTTAATATTTTTTTATTTTATATATTATATTAAATTTTTTTTTTATAATTTTAATTTTATTTTATTTTTTTAAATTATTAATTTTCTAATTTTTTCTTTTTTAATTATTTTTATTAATTTTAATTTATTATTATATATACATTTAATTCATTTTTATTTTTTAAACCATATATTATTATATTTATTTCATAATAATATTATTATATTTTTTTTTTTTTCATTATTTTATATTCATATAATTTCTTATATTATTTTTCATATTATTTATGTTTAATATATAATATTATAATTTTTTATATTTCATTATTTTTTTTTCACATTTTTTTTCTTTTAACTTTTTTTTATTATTTATAATCAATTTATATTTTAATACATATTATTAATCTTTTTTTTTTTTTTATTGTTTTTTTTTCATATAAAATATATCATATATATTATTTAATTCATTTATTATATTAATTTTATTATTTTTAACAATATTATATATTATTAAATATTTTATTTTTATATCATTTAATTTTTTTATTACAATCAATATTTTTTTTAATAATTATTTTATTTTTTTTCATTTTCTTATTAATAATTTATATTATTTTAATTTTTAATTTTTACATTTATTTATTTTTTTATTTTATTATTTTTATCCTTATGTTATACAATTAATTATAAATTTATTTTATTTTTTTTCATTATTATTATATTTTTTTTATTTACTTATATACTTTATTATTTTAATCTTTTTTTTTTAATAATTTTTTTATAATTCCATTTACATTATTAATTTAATTTTATTATTTATTTATTATTTTGTTTATTATTTTCATATATTTATTTAATTTTATAATTATTTTTTTACATTATTATTTTTTATTTTTATTTTTTTTTAGTATTTATATAATTTTATTGAAATTTTTTTATTTTAATATTTTTTTATTTTTTTTTAATTTTTATTTATATTTTTTTTTTTTTCTCATTTTTTTTAATTTATTATATTTATTTATTTTTTATTTTTATTTATTTATTTTTATATATTTTTTTATTTTTATTTTTTTTTTTTAATTATCCAAATTTTTTTTTTTTTTTTAATAATTTTTTAAATTTTATATTTTTTTTATTTTAAATTTCATTTTATTATTACTATATTTTTTTATTTTTTATATTTTAAATAATTTTTATATTTAATTTTTAAAATTTTTTTTTTTAATATATATTAAATTTATATTTTTTTAATTTTTCATTTTTATCATATTATCTTTATTTTTTATATTTTTTTTATATTTATTTTTTATTTAATTTATTAAATTCTTTTTATAATTCTATTATTCAAAATTATTCATTATTACATTTTTTTATTTCCATTTTTTTTTTTTATTTTTATATTTTATTTAGTTTATTTGTTTTTTTTTTTTTATATATTTTTTTTTATATATTTTAATCATTAATTTTTTTTTATTTATTTTTTTAATAATTTATTCATTTTTATTTAATAATCTTTTAATTTTATTCTTTAATAATTTATTAATTATTATTTTTTTATTTAATATTTTACATATTTAATCATTTTATTAATCATATTTTATTTTTATTTTATTCATTTTACAAATTACAATTTTATTTATTTTTTAATTATTTTTTTTTTTTATTATTTTAAATTTTTCTTTTATTTATTTTTATATATATTTTATTTATTTTTTTTTTTAATTCATTTTTTTATTTCATTTATTAATTATATTTTTTCCATTTAATTATTTTTATTTTTTTTACAATTAATTTTTTATTTAATATTATATCATTGAATATTAATTTTTTCTTTTTTTTTTTTTTTTTTATATATTTTTTATATCATTATTATATTTTTTAATCATATAATTATTTTTTTTTTATTATTTCATTAATTTTTATTAATTATATTTTTTTTTTTAAATTAATTTTAATTCAGTATTTAATTATTATAAATTTTTTATCCATTATTCCATTAATAATATTTATTTAAATTCCAATATATTTTTTTATACTCTAATTTTTTTTATTAAATATTGATTTTTTTTTTTTATATTTTATTTTTTATTATATAATTAATTCATTTTTTAATTAATAATTATATATCAAATTTTTTATATTATTTATTTTTATTTTTTATAATATTTTTTATTTTTTTTTATTCTTTTTTATATATAATTAATATTTTTAAATATTTTTTATATTATCATTTTTATATAATATATAATTTTTTATTTTAATTTATTTATTATTTATTTTTTTATTTCATTTTTTTATTTTATTATTTTTCTTTTAATTTTATTAAATATTTTTTTTTTATTCTTTTTATTTTTTATAATTTTTTTTTTTATATTTTTTTTTTTAAATTATTTTAATAATTTTTTTTCATTATTTATAATATTCATCATATTTTATATATTTTTTTTTTTTTTTTTTTTTTTTTTTTTCATAATACTATTTTTTTTTATTTCATTTTTCATTTTTTTTATTTTATTAATTTTTTTATTTATTTAATATTTATTTTAATATTATTTTTTTTTTTTTTAGTTTTTAAATTTCATTTTATTTATTTTTATTTAAATTTTATTATTTATATTAATTTTAATTTTATTTATTTTAATTTTCTTTTTTTATTATATTTTATTATATTTATTGTTATTTTTTTTTTCATAATTCATTTTAATTTTTTTTATATTATGATTTTTTATTTTATAATTTTCATTTTAATATATATAAATATAATATTATTTTATTTTTTTTATATTAAATATTTATTCATTTTTTATTTTTCATTTTTTTTTTTTATTTTCATTTATTTTATTTATATTATATTCATTTTTATTTTCTAATTTTATTATTTTTAATTATTTTATTTTTTTTTTTTTTATCAATTCATAATATATTATTAATTTTTTTATTTAATTTTTTTTATTTTGCCCATTCATCATGGGCCTGGGTATAAGTACTATTCGTGGGTCGGGTGCATGACCCGAGGTTGGACTATACGTCATCAGGTATAACCTTGTGCAACCAGTCTTGCCTTGTCTCTGACTATAATTCCTCTCTTATCTTTCTTGTTTCTATATACCCACTTAGTTCCAATAGCTCTCTTGCCTTTAGAAAGATCCACCAGAGTCTAAACTTTTTGAAGTTTAAATTGCAGAAGCTCCTCTTGCATTGCTTCTATCTAGCTTGGATCTGTCAAAGCTTGGATCACCTTTTTGGGTTCTATTTGAGAGAGAAAATAGGCAAACAAGTAGTTCTGATAATCTTTGTGATTTATTCTTCTCTACTTGATAATGTTGCTGACCATAGCATTTTATTCAAAAAAATTAATCATTCTCCTTGTTTGAATAGCTGAATTTATATCTCTAATAATCTGGTCTTTTGGATGATCCTTGTGAATCCTAGTTGTGGGAATAGGACTGACATTCATGGTGGTTTTCAAATTGTTGAGGTCAGCCTATGCACCCACTTCTTCATCATCATATGCACCTCTAAAGATACCAGCAGAATCCTCCAAATCAGGCATAAGAGGATCAGTTGGAAGATCATTATTGTTAAAACTTTGCCCAACAACACTAACATATAGACTAACAGTATTAAGTCTGTTAGTGCTATTAGTGATAGTTGCCTCTCCTTGACCAATCAATCTTTTAGTTTCTTAATCAAATTGTTTTCTAAGAGCTTCTTCTTGATCTCTAACATCTTTCTCATTACTATTTTTATCACCATCTTTTGCTGGATACTGAGCATCATTCTTCTTTCCAGCATCATCAACAAACTCGTCATCTGAGCTCTTTGGACCTTGAGAATCAGAAGTCAAAAATGGTAGCAAAATATATTCATGATTAGATGCTTTCTCCTGTCTAGTTTGCACCGCATTAACATTTGTTTCTATACCTGCATCATCATTAGTTTGATTTCTTGCAGTAACGGGCTCATAATTCATAAATTTTGTCAGTGAATCAATATCAAAGAGCCATTTTAGACCACTTCCTGCAACATTATATTTATTTTCTAGAAATTTAATATGCAAGTTCTCTTCAACTTTCTTGGTTCTAGTGTTAAATATCTTAAATTCCTTACTATTTATAGAGTATCGAACCAAGAACCCCTCATCAGCCTTCCCTTCAAACTTCCCTAGATGATCTAAGGTATTCAAGATAGTAATAGAACACCCAAAAGGTCTCATGAAGTCTAGATTTAGTGATCTACCAATTAAAAGTTCATAAGGTGTCTTGTTATGAGGCTTTAACCCTATTCTAACAAACAAGCAGTATAACTGCTTCAGCCGCAAAAATGTAGTAGGTAATAATGAATCTGCTAGCATAGTCCCTAGCTGCCCTCTAATTAGTTTCCAATTATAACTTTTCAGTAACACTATTTTGTTGAGGATACTGGCAACACTAAACTCCCTCTTAATCCCTTCATCCCATAAGAATATTCATGTCATTATTCTTAAACTCGCTCAATTGTCCATCTGGATGAATTTAACCTTATGTTTTAATTGATTTTCTATTCCAGTTATAAAAAGTTATTAAGGATACCCACTAGTCTTTCCTTATGGCAAAAAAGAAAACCCAACTAAATCCTACTCTATAGTCCATAATGAAAACAAGGCAATATATCTTGGATTGAAACTTCGAATGAAATGATTGGACCCAATAAGTCCATATGCAATATTTGTAAGGGAGGCTGATACAGCTTACAAGCTTGGTCATTTTTTTTTTTTTTTTTTTTTTTTTTTTTATTTTTAAATGTGGTGTTTGTTTTGTGTGTTGTTTTGTTATTTTTTTTTTTTATTTTTTTTTTTTTTTTTTTTTATATTTTTTTTTTTTTTTTTTTTTTTTTTACAAGAGGCTTTGTGTTGCTTTCCCTTCTGACAAGCAACACAAGAATGGTCATTTTCAAAAAGCTTTTAAGGTAAGCCTCTAACAAGGTTTCCCCTCACAAGTTTATTTATAGTTTTAAAGTTTATATGACCAAGCCTCATATGCCATAAATTAGACTCATCTATTGTAGCCTTTGTAAATAAACAAGTCAAACCTCCTGATGGAACAACATTCTTTAAATTAAAACTGTAAATATTATTCTGTCTAGGAACTTTAAACAGTACTTGACTTTCATCAAGTAACTTAAAATTAGGAGATAGAATAAGACATTCAGTCTCAGTGAAAAGAACACTGTTTTTCTTGTCACACATTTGTGAGACAGAAAAAATATTAAACTTAAGTTCCTTTACAAAGTATACATTTTCAAAGTCTAATTTCCCAGTCCTAATTTTACATTTTCTAGTAATTTTACCTCCTTTAGGACTTCTAGCAAATGCAACAAATTCTCCATCAATGTCTTGATAATTTGTTAGGGGGGGGGGGGGGGGGGGGGGGGGGGGTGGGGGTAGGACTTGTTTCCTATTCATATCCAGAGCACTACTATCAAAAATCCCGTTGATCCTATAAATCATAATATAGGATACCCTACACTCAAAATAGAGAATTATTTTCTCTTGGGGACCCAAGCCATTAATATGAGTTGATTCTGCCTTAAGGATCAACCATGTCCCAATATTTTTTATGGCATGTATAACTAGTTTCCCTTTGGAGATAAGGTCAATTACTGGAGAAATGGAAGATAAAAATTTGGTATTTAAAAGGAGGAAGTAGCCGTTGGGGCTACTGTTAATAGCCGTTGGAGTTACTGTTCATATATAATTTTTTTTAATACCCACACCTCTTCATCAACACTATTCTGAAAGACAACTCGAACTGAATTGCGGGACGCAATTCTCTTAACACGGGGAGACTGTAACAACTCACATTTTCACACCTTTTTACTTCAATGAACATCCAATTATTTATTTTAAACTTTTACGCGTTCACTTTAATTTCCAACGATAAATTAAATCGCGTAAGCTAAAAATTATCATTCAATATAAACGGGCATCAAACGATTAAATGTTTACATCAAGCAAGTGTTAAGTAATTATTTTGAGGATAATTATTAACTTTGTTCATTTTATTTTTATTGGTTGCGTAAAGTGATTACGTTTCGCGATAAAATACGTTTAGGCATACCCGGAACCACCAAAACTTTTCTACGCTTCAACAAATACCCACGATTATACCCAATACTCAAAAATTAGAAAAACATATCATACATATACATATAAAACCGGATATGGCATGATATATACAAAGATATTACCTTTAAAAACACATCTCCATGTTTTCATGGGATGTTCTCAACTATTAGGGAACATCTACACATTTTCTTCATACCTTGACTACTATTCTTCCTCAAGACCCTCATCTTGTCTTAGAAGACTTCTATTTCATCTTTGACTAGCCTTGTGATTATATAGGAAGTATACTTGCAAGTAGTAACTCATTCAACACTTAACACTTTAGAAAAATCAAAACCATCTCCCCTTTTTGCTCTCTCTTAGGCCACGACATCAAACACCCCATTTAGCAAATCCATAGCTTGATTTTCTAAGACCATACAAGCATTCACACATCATTCCTATGATAACCTAAGGTGTTTTGAAGGGTTGGTTAAGCAATTGCAAGGTTTAATCAAGTTATTGCAAGATTAGGGTTTCTATTTGGATTAGGGTTTCTTGGTTGTGAAAGCTAGGGTTTAAAGTCTAAACAAGGGTTTAGAGCATATATCTCATCATCATACATCACTCTAAGGTTATCTAAAAGCTCTCATCTTTTTATAATTATGATTTTATGTGTATATATGTTCTATATAGTAAAATCACCATTTAGGACTTTTAAACATGTAAAAAAGATTTTTACTTGTGATTATTGATTTGTGCACTTTTACATATGATATGTTGTTGGTAATATCATGTTAAAATGGATATATAAGTATTAAACCATGTTGGTTAAGTGTAAAAATGTATATATACAAATTAGGGTTTTTTAAGTCACTTAATAAGTTTCAAGTAAAAGTGGGGTAAATGACTTGATAATCTTGTTCATGGACTTTAATTTATGTTATATAGATGCTAAAATGATGTTATAATGGAAGTATAAGTCTTGTACACTATTGGTTTATGTATAAAAAGTCTGTATAAATTTGTTAAATTAGGGTTTTACTTATAAACTTGTAATTAAAAGTTACCAAGTAAGTTGTGATTTAATGGTGTTATAAAGGACTTGATAATATGGACTCATGGAAAAGATAATGACATTATTATAAGTAAAACATATGATAAATAAGACTATAAAGACTTGTGGTAATTTACTAAATTGAAATGTGTATGAAACAAGTTATATAAATATGTATACAAATGGATTCCAAAAGGGCTGTTTGATTTTGAATTCAAGATAGTAGGTTTGATGTTTTATAAAGATAGCACACCTCATGACGATTCTAAAAAGGTAAGAAACTCAAAAAATGGATTAATAACGAAAAAGATACGATAAATATACGTTTTACGTTAATACCGAATTTAAATAAATTTTTATAAAAAGATTACTGTTCTAGGGGAAATTTATTTTGGAAAACCTCATTTATATGATAGAACTTTTAATTACGCTAACGTGCTCGAAAGAATTACTAAAAACGGAGCTAAAACGAATAAAATAGGACGTTTACGATAATTAAAGTTTATAAAAGTAATTTTATAAACTATGAATAGTAAAATATTATATTCTGACAGAAAACATATATTTTGAAAACATCAATAAATTGATAGAACTTTCAATAACGAAGACGTGCTCGAAAGAATCACTAAAAACGGAGCTATAACGCATAAAATACGACATTTACGGGTTTTACGTTAATTAAAGTTATAAAAATAAGTTTATAACTGGCATGAACAGTGAAAATCACTGTTCAACAGAGGACTAAAGATATGAAAACGTCAAATTTTGATAACTCGTCTTAATACAAAAGCGTCGCAAGAAACGGACTTGAAACGTGAAAGTTATGTCATTTTTACCAAATGTGAATTTATAAACGTTTTAACTTTATAAATATGATTTCACTAAAACGATTAGATGGTGATTGAACTATATAGAATTATACATGATAGTAGTTACCCAATGTGATTAGTACTTATACGACCTATGATTAATTAGGCTGCATTCGGGCGTATTTGTGATGCATTTGATTTACATTGTTAGACTCATCCACTCGATGTGAGTTCATTGCCCCACGTTTAACATTTTACAATGATTTATAAGTTTTAGGGTGAGAACATGCTTTGTTTTACAATTGGACGCAAGTAACTTTGAAATACTTATTGTTTTGGATATTGCATAACATGCAATACTTACTGTTTTGGATATTGTATACCATGCAACACTTACTGTTTTGAATATTGTATAACATGCAATACTTACTGTTTTGAATATTGTATACCATGCAATACTTACTGTTTTGGATATTGTATACCATGCAATACACACTTTAAACAATTGCGGTCATACACTCATACAATTTACAAACCTATGAATTCACCAATATTATTGTTGACGTTTTAAAGCATGTTTTCTCAGGAGATCAATGAGGTACAAGATAAGAGATACATTGGTGGTCGTTATTTTGGAAGTTATTTGCATTAAAGATTTGGTTGCATTACATTTTGGAGGAATATTTATTATGAAATGGAATCTTTGTATAATTTAATAATGAACAAGTAAAGCTTCGGGCTTTTGTACCAAACATTTTTTGCTAAATCCAATGTATCGGTTTTAAACGACACTTTTAAAAGTCGTTCTTATATATATTGTGTTGTTGATCTATGAAGTAATGCTCCCAAACCCATATTCCGCTGTTTGTTTCCCCCCCCCCCCCCCCCCCCCCCCACCCCCCCCCCCCCCCCCCCCCCCCCCCCCCCCCCCCCCCCCCCCTATTTTTCCGCCCATTTTGGGGGTGTTACAGATTGGTATCAGAGCCAAGGTTATAAAGAACCAGGTTAAATATTTTGCTGGACTATAACCGTTTTTAAACATTGCATTCATACAAAGGGGTTTTTCACGGGACACACATATACTAGTTGTTTGCATTAGTTGGTCTTACTAGATGCTTACATGATTAATATACGTGTTTATATTATAGTACGTACATTACTATAAGGGCCTTACATATATATGCAAAGATGAGTTTGCATGCTTTCGCATACTCTACAATTATTTATATAAGGGTTATTTATATAAATATTAGAATATTTCTTTAGGCGAGGTAGTACTATAAGCTCATAGGTCCTAAACGCTACCTAAACATTAAGCTATCAGATATGATATCTTACCATCATTCAATTTATGCCAGGAGCGCATATTCATATTTACCATACATCATCTCACAACACTCTATTTTCGGAGCACAACGAAGATAACTAAACTAATCTAATCTTATTACTCTTCTGATTTTGAAGATAATGCCTCCAAGGAAAGCACCCAGAACGAGAACCACACTAGCTACAACAACCAACACCACATCTGTCACTAAAGCCAAACTTCAGGTAATGATTGACCAAGGCGTTGCTACCGCTTTGGCAACACGTATTGCTAACAGAAGCACGAATGGTGAAGACAGCCATAATTCGGGAACGGGTGTCAGAAGGACTGAACGCGTTGCTCAAGAGTGCACTTACCAAGACTTCATGAAGTGCCAACCCTTATTTTTAAAAGGCACTAAAGGAGTTGTCAAATTAACCCAATGGTTTGAACGGATGGAAATTGTGTTTCACATAAGCAATTGCACTGTGGAAAACCAAATCAAGTTTTCCACATGTACTCTTCTTGGAGTTACTCTAACGTAGTGGAACTCACACGTTAGGACTGTTAGTCACGACGTTACATATGCAATGACTTGGACTGAATTGAAAAGAAATTTCAGCAGTCGCCCGAGGAGCGAGATTAACAAAATCAGGTCGATTTGTGGAATTTGAAAGTAAAAGTACTGATTGTACTAGGCTCAATCACATTCAAGAACTGGCATTGTTGTTTGTGTCAGGATGTTTTCTGAGGGAGTCTGATAAGATTGTGAAATAATTCGGTGGTCTGCGCCGACATGATTCACGAAGTGTTATGCATCAGGCGAAAACAATGCGGATGCTATTGAAATGGAAATCTGAACAATAAAAAATGATGGACAAAAAGATCAGCACTCTTTGTGAACGTCAGCTGAGAAAAAGAGGAAAAACTTGATAACAACACTAAGTCAACAACAAATCTCCAAGAGACAAAATGTGGCTCAAGCTTACGCCGCCGGACTGGTGAAAGGAAGGAGTATACTGGAACTCTTCCATTGTGCAACACGAGCAAGCTGCACCATAATGGGCCATGTATTGTAAAGTGCGGGAATTGCAAGAAGATTGGCCACATGACCCGGGATTGTAGAAATCCTGCTGCCGCTAGGAATCAAAGAACCCTCACTTGCTATGAATGTAGGAATATAGGGCACTACAGGAGTGATTGCCCGGAGCTAAAGAACCAGAACCATAGAAACCAGGCTGAAGATACTGGAGCACGTGGATTGGTGCATGCATTAGGAAAAGGAGAATCTGATCAAGACCTTAACGACATGGATGACGATATCAGTGCTTAGACTCTATTCCTTTAAGAATTCTTGTGGTATTTCCTCTTAAGTTTCTGTTGTGATTGTATGAATGATTTCAAATTATCTATCAAATCAATGTATTTTGTCAAGTTTACTTTAATTCTCTACTTATCTATATAAGGCACTCCCACAAATATCATGAAATCATGACGCTATTTTGACAAAAATAAGCAATGCATCGTTAGTCCAATATATACATGGGCCTGATCAACATTAAACAAGTATAATTCAGGAAGGACATGCATGCTGAGAGTAGTCAATTAAAACTTCTTGTCAAAAGAAATTTTCTCTTTAATATCAAAAAAAAAAAAAAAAAAAAAAACCACCAAAAAACAATGTCTGCGTGCGTATTTATAAAATTTAATCATCCCGAGAAACCAAACTGACAATAATAATCGCTAAGTAAACTCTTACACCACCGCACTATATAAAGTCGACATCATTTTATACAAAAATCCTATGTCCAAAAGTCAAGACGCATCCCTAGTCACCCTTGGACGATCGACTAACAAGTTTACTTACCATTAAGGAATATACCAATTCATCATTTTTGACGAATACGTAATACCATAGAGCTTGGTAGTTACGACACCACCATAGGTATAAAGTCGTTATCACTCTAAGAAAGGTGTTATAACTGATGCGTTTAGCCAAAGGGAACGAAAAAGCCCGCTAGAAGTCGAGCTTTGGTCGCAACAATAAATATTAAACCAACATCACAAATCCTGAACACTCAAGTTAAAACAAACTAAAGGGAGCAACACTGAGTTACCAACGTGGTAATCGATAATATTCGATATGACAAAAAAATAACAAATAGAATTGTTGCCACACTGTTTATTATTTGAAATAGATTACATATGGACATTAAGGAACTTACAAAGGCTTATTACAACCCTCCCCTAGCAATAATATCTATTTCTTCTAAAGGAGATCCACGCCGATTGCAAGAACGATGAGGGGCACGAGAATTGCTAGAATAAAGGACAGATACTGAAATCCTTCTACGTATGGGAAGAAGGCAAGATAAATTCCGAGTTCTATCGCGGTCGCCATCGCCAAGAGCGTGATGATGTGCAACATTTTTGAGGATTGGATAAGAGAAAATGTAAGAGAAGGAGAAATTGGGGATAAAAATTTGGTATTTAAAGGGAGGAAGTAGCCGTTAGGGCTACTGTTCATAGCTGTTGGAGTTACTATTCATATAAAAAAAATTAATACCCACACCTCTTCATCAACACTATTCCGAAAGACCACTCGAACTGAATTGCGGGACGCAATTCTCTTAACACGGGGAGACGGTAACAACTCACATTTTCACACCTTTTTTACTTCAATGAACATCCAATTATTTATTTTAAACTTTTACGCGTTCACTTTAATTTTCAACAATAAATTAAATCGCGTAAGCTAAAAATTATCATTCAATATAAACGGGCATTAAACGATTAAATGTTTACATCAAGCAAGTGTTAAGTAATTATTTTGAGGATAATTATTAACTTTGTTCATTTTATTTTTATTGGTTGCGTAAAGTGATTACGCTTCGCGATAAAATACGTTTAGGCATACCCGAAACCACCAAAACTTTTCTACGCTTCAACAAATACCCACGATTATACCCAATACTCAAAAATTAGAAAAACATATCATACATATACATATAAAACTGGATATGGCATGATATATACAAAGATATTACCGTTAAAAACACATCTCCATGTTTTCATGGGATGTTCTCAACTATTAGGGAACATCTATACATTTTCTTCATACCTTGACTACTATTCTTCCTCAAGACCCTCATCTTGTATTAGAAGACTTCTATTTCATCTTTGACTAGCCTTGTGATTATGTAGGAAGTATACTTGCAAGTAGTAACTCATTCAACACTTAACACTTTAGAAAAATCAAAACCATCTCCCTTTTTTGCTCTCTCTTAGTCCACGGCATCAAACACCCCATTTAGCAAATCCATAACTTGATTTTATAATACCATACAAGCATTTACACATCATTCATATAATAACCTAAGGTGTTTTGAAGGGTTGGTTAAGCAATTGCAAGGTTTAATTAAGTTATTAAAAGATTAGGGTTTCTATTTAGATTATGGTTTCTTGGTTGTGAAAGCTAGGGTTTAAAGTCTAAACAAGGGTTTAGAGCATATATATCATCATCATACATCACTTCTCAAGATATCTAAAAGCTCTCATCTTTTCCTAATTATGATTTTATGTGTATATATGTTCTATATAGTAAAATCAGTATTTAAGACTTTTGAACATGTAAAAAGAATTTTTACTTGTGATTATGGATTTGTGCACTTTGACATATGATATTTTGTTGGTAATGTCATTTTAAAATGGATATATAAGTATTCATCCTTATTGGTTAAGTGTAAAAATGTATATATACAAATTAGGATTTTTAAAGTCACTTAATAAGTTTCAAGTAAAAGTGGGGTAAATGACTTGATAATCTTGTTCATGGACTTTTATTTATGTTATATGGATGCTAAAATGATGTTATAATGAAAGTATAAGTCTTGTACACTATTGGTTTATGTATAAAAAGTCTATGTACAAACTTGTTAAATTAGGGTTTTACTTATAAACTTGTAATTAAAAGTTACCAAGTAAGTTGTGATTTAATGGTGTTATAAAAGACTTGATAATATGGACTCATGGACAATATATGGATATTATTATAAGTAACACATATGATAAATAAGACTATAAAGACTTGTGGTAATTTACTAAATTGAAAAGTGTATAAAACAAGTTATATAAATAAGTATAAAATGGGATCCAAAACGGGCGTTTGATTTACAAATCAAGACAGTAGGGTTTGATGTTTTATAAAGATAGCACACCTCATGACGATTCTAAAAAGGTAAGAAACTCAAAAAATGGATTAATAACGAAAAAGATACGATAAATATACGTTTTACGTTAATACCGAATTTATAAAATAAATTTTATAAAAAGTTACTGTTCATCAGGGACATTTATTTTGGAAAACCTCATTTATATGATAGAACTTTTAATTACGCTAACGTGCTCGAAAGAATTACTAAAAACGGAGCTAAAACGAATAAAATAGGACGTTTACGATAATTAAAGTTTATAAAAATACTGACTATTTTAGATATTGTAAACCATATTTATACAAAGTTCAGTTCATAATAAAGGTTCCTCCAAATGTAATTGCACCAAAATCTTTAACGCCAAATGAACTTCCAAAAATAACGGACCCACCAATGTATCTCTTGTCTTGTACCTCATTGAACTCCTGAGAAAACATGCTTTTAAAACTTCAACTATAATGTTGGTGAATTCTAGGTTTGGAAATTGTTACATGAGCGTAGGATCCGCATTTGTTTAGTGTGTTGTATGCATGGTCTACAATATCTAAAATAGTAAGTATTGCATGGTTACAATATTCAAAACTGTAAGTGTTGCATGGTATACAAATTCAAAACAGAAGTATTGCCATGGTATCACAATATCCAATACAGTAAGTATTGCTGGTATATAATATCAAAAACAGTAGTATTGCATGGTTGCAATATCCAAACACAGTAAGTTTTTTCTAAGTAATGCGTCCAATGTGTCAAACAAGCAAATGTTTCTCACCCCAAAAACTTTATAAATTCATGGTTAAATATAACACGTGGGGCTATGAACTCACCTTGATTGTGAGCGTATATCATAGTATATCACAGAACAATTTGTTGTCACGGTATAATGATCAAATGGAACCTAATCTAATATAGGTCGTATTAAGTACTAATGCATTGGGTTAAACTGCTACCATGTATATATTTATATAGCTAATCCCACCATCTCTTCGTTTTAGTGAATTCATGTTAATAAAGTAAAACGTTTATAAATCGTTCGATAGTAAAAACGACGCCAATTTCTTCGTTTTAGCCCCGGTTTCCTAATTTCTTTATGTTCCGCTTTCGTATTATGACGAGTTATCGAATTATTACTTTTCATATTTTTTTCTACTGTATGAACAGTACTTTTTACTGTTCACACCAGTTATAAAGTTATTTTTATAGTTTTAGTTGTCGTAAAACCCGTAAATGTCATAATTATTCGTTATAGTCGTTTTTTAGAGATTCTTTCGGAGCACGTTCCTAGTAATTGAAAGTTCTATTTATTTATGAGGTTTACAAAAATAATGTTTCTGTCCATGAACAGTAACTTTTATAAAAATAGTTTTATAAAAGTATTTTTATACATTTTAAGTATATAAACTCGCGTAATTCATAACTTCTTCGTTCTTTAATTGAGAAATTTACGTTTCCTTATTGTTTGAATTCTAAAAATATTGTGTGATTAATAAAATACCAAACCTTTTGTTTGTAGAATTTTTATTAAACAAGCTTTTATAAAATTCTTTTATAACTCGGTATATTATCGGTAAACTCGGGTTAACTATGTATCTTTTCGTTTCTAAATCGGTTTTTCGAGTTTTTACCTTTTGAATCGTAATGAGATGTCGTATGTTATCAAAATATAAAAATCCATGCCTAAAAATTCGTGCCAAAACAGCCCTAATTAACTTTTTTCTAGTTTTATGTATAACTTTGTTTTTATAGACGTTTTTATTTAGAAACTAACACAAGTCTTCCAATATTCTTAATTATACTATGTCTTACATATAATAGTGTCCATTTGTTCAATATGTCACATTTAGTCCATGATATCAAGAGTATCAAGTCATACATCATCACATGAAATCAATAACTTTCCTTAAGTAACTTTTAACTACAGGTTTATACATATATATTTTTACACTTAACCAATATGTTACAATACTTATAATCCCATTATATCATGATATTACCAATCACATAACATATGAAAAAGTGTACAAAATGATGATCACAAGTTAAAAAAAAAAAAAAAAAAAAAAAAAAAAAAAAAACAAAAAAAAAATCTCTTTTTACATGTTTAAAAGTCCTAAATGGTCGTGGCCTAAGAGAGAGCAAAAAGGGGAGATGGTTTTGATTTTTCTAAAGAGTTAAGTGTTGAATGAGTTACTACTTGAAAGTATACTTCCTATATAATCACAAGGCTAGTCAAAGATGAAATAGAAGTCTTCAAAGACAAGATGAGGGTCTTAAGGAAGAATAGTAGTCAAGGTATGAAGAAATTGTGTAGATGTTCCCTAATAGTTGAGAACATCCCATGAAAACATGGAGATGTGTTTTTAAAGGTAATGTCTTTGTATATATCATGCCATATCCCGTTTTATATGTATATGTATGATATGTTTTTCTAATTTTTGAGTATTGGGTATAATCGTGGGTATTTGTTGAAGCGTAGAAAAGTTTTGGGGGTTCCGGGTATGCCTAAACGTAATCACTTTACGCAACCAATAAAAATAAAATGAACAAAGTTAATAATTATCATCAAAATAATTACTTAACACATGCTTGATGTAAATATTTAATCATCCGATGCCCGTTAATATTGAATGATAATTTTTAGCTTACGCGATTTAATTTATCGTTGGAAATTAAAGTAAACGCGTAAAAGTTTAAAATAAATAATTGGATGTTTATTGAAGTAAAAAGGTGTGAAAATGTAAGTGGTTACAGTCTCCTTATGTTAAGAGAATTACGTCCCGCTATTCTGTTTGAGTGGTCTTTCGGAATAGTGTTGATGACAGACCACCTGATCTCCCCGAGTTAAAGAGAAATTGCGTCCCTCGGCAATTCATCGAGTAGTCTTTCGAATAATTGTTGATGAAGAGGTGTGGGTATTAATTTTTTTATATAATTAGTAACTCCCAACAGCTAGAGAACAGTAGCCCGGAGCAACGGGCTACTTGCGCGGCCTAGCGGGGGCCTAGCCCTTTAAGCGAGATCAAGTGCCCGAGATTGTTGAGCGGTGTTCTGCTCTCGAAAAGATTTCGATCTGCACTCGATCAGATTCTAGAGATCACACGTAGGTGCTGTCAGTCAAGCGCGGAGCCTCGCCAATAAATCGCGCACATAGCAAAGAGCCGTCGCGAGCATGAGCTACATCGAGCGATGCGCTCATAGGAACTCGATGTATCGAGGTTGTGGTGTTTGGCCGTCTCCAATATAGTGGATTTCTTGATCGTCCGTTATGCTAGCATTCTCGTTGCCCTCTTCTGCTGGCAATCGTCGGATATTCCTTTAAAGAAATTGAGAATTATTGCTAGAAGGAGGTTGTATAAAGGCTTGTATGGTTCCTTTTATGTCCTTATGTAATCTTATTTCGAAAGATAGATAAACGGGATGTGCAGTGGCAACAATCTATTTTATTTTTTTCATGCGAATATTTCTTCAGACGTTGGTGAACTCAGATTAGCAGATCCCCTTTAGTATTGTTGTTAACGTTATGTGTTCTATTTGTGAGGGACAGACTCAGTTAGGAGATATTTCCATGCGGTTGCAGCGCTAAGACAGCTGACAGCTATGCACGTATTCACCGGCTCTCTGGCGATGGCCAATTATGGAGGAGTACTTCCATAACTGTAAGTCATTATATCATACCTCCTGTTCGATGGACATAGGTGTAATAAGCTTGTCGTATTCGCGTATTAGAGGGTGTGACTAGCTTACTACCAAGCTCTATGTTTAAGTATTCTCAAAATGAGATGAATAGTGGGGTATTTTCCTTAGATTTTGTGAAGTATAGCTTGTTAGTCGATCGTCCTAGGGACTAGATGCAACTATGACTTTTGGACAGTAGGATTTTGTAAAAAATGGATGTCGACTTTATATATATAGTACGGTGAGTGGGTTAGAGTTTACTTAGCGATTATTATTGTCAGTTTTGTGTTTCTCGGATATTACATTTTTATAAATACGCAAAACGCTGAACTTGATATAAATAGAAATTTTTGTCTTTTGACAAGAATTTAAGTGACTTCTCTCAGCATGGCATGTCCCTTCCTGAATTATACATAGTTGATCAGCCCATGTATAATTGAGAACTACGAATCATTGCTATTTTTGCAAAATAGCGTCATGAAATTCATGATAATTGTGAGAGTGCCTTATATAAATAAGCTAAGAATTAAAGTAAACTTGACAAAATACATTGATTTGATAGATAATTTGAAATCATTCATACAATCACAACAGAAACTTAAGAGGAAATACCACAAGAATTCTTAAAGGAATAGAGTCTAAGCACTGATATCGTCATCCATGTCGTTAAGGTCTTGATCAGATTCTCCTCCTCCTAATGCATGCACCAATCCATGTGCTCCAGTACCTTCAGCCTGGTTTCTATGGTTCTGGTTCTTTAGCTCCGGGCAATCACTCCTGTAGTGCCCTATATTCCTACATTCATAGCAAGTGAGGGTTCTTTGATTCCTAGCGGCAGCAGGATTTCTACAATCCCGGGTCATGTGGCCAATCTTCTTGCAATTCCCGCACTTTACAATACATGGCCCATTATGGTGCAGCTTGCTCGTGTTGCACAATGGAAGAGTTCCAGTATACTCCTTCCTTTCACCAGTCCGGCGGCGTAAGCTTGAGCCACATTTTGTCTCTTGGGAGATTGTTGTTGAGCTTAGTTGTTGTTATCAAGTTTCCTCTTATTCTCAGCTTGACGTTCAGCAAGAGTGCTGATCTTTTTGTCCATCAGTTCAGTTTCCATTTCAATAGCATCCTGCATTGTTTTCGGCCTTGATGCCATAACACTTCCGTGAATCATGTCGGGCAGACCACCGACATATTTCTCAATCTTATCAGACTCCTCAGAAAACATCCTGACACACAACAATGCCAGTTCTTGGAAATGTTGATTGTAGCCTAGTACATCAGTAACTTTTACTTTCAAATTCCACAACTCGACCTCGAGTTTTGTTAATCTCGCTCCTCGGGCGGTACTTGTCTGTCATTTTCTTTTTCAATTCAGTCCAAGTCATTGCATATGCAACGTCGTGACTAACAGTCCTAACGTGTGAGTTCCACTACGTTAGAGTAACCAAAAGAGTTCATGTGGTAAAACTTGGAGTTTGGTTTTTTCCACAGTGCAATTGCCTATATGTGAAACATAATTTCATCCGATCAAACATTGGGTTAATTTGACAACTCTTTATTGCCTGTTAAAAATAGGGTTGGGCACTTCATAGAAGTACTTTGGTAAGTGCACTCTTGAAGCAACGCGTTCATACCTTCTGACACGTATGCACGGTTCCCGAATTATGACTGTCTTCACCATTCGTGCTTCTGTTAGCAATACAGTGTTGCCAAAGCGGTCAACGCCTTTGTCAATCCATTACAGAAGTTTGGCTTTGTGACAGATTGTGGTGTTGGATTTTTGTAAGCTAGTGTGGTTCCGTTCTGGTCTTTCCTTGGAGGCATTATCTTCAAAAGACAAAGAGTAATAAATTAGATTAGTTATTTATCTTCGTTGTGCTCCGAAAAAGAGTGTTGTGAATGTTGTAGCTGGTAAATATGCAATATGCGCTCCTGGCATAAATTAAAATGATGGTAAGAACAATATCCTATCGATAGCTTAATGTTAAGTAGCTTTAGGACCTATGAGCTTTATAGTAATCAACTCGCCTAAAGAAATATTCAATATTTATATAAATAACCCTTATATAAATAATTGTAGCGTTATAGCGAAAGCATGCAAACTCATCTTTGAATATATTTGTAAGGCCCTTATAGTAAGTACGTAATCTATAATATAAACACGTATATTAATCGAGGATAAGCATCGAAGTAAAGACCAACTAGATGGCGAGAACAGCACGTGGCATATTGTGATGGTGTCGCTGAAAAACCCCATGGGGTGGTATGTGAGGTGGGGGGGCGGGGAGAGGGCGCTAGTGGTGTTTAAAACTCAGCGAGGGGGTCTTGGTAGTGCCAATCAAGAGCATCGGGGTTGAGTTAACGGTCTCTAGGAGTCTTTAATACAGAACCTAGGCTCACCTATTTTACTTACTGATATCCCAAACCCATAAGCTCCAATTGATTCTTGACACAAATAACCCCACAGAAAAGCTCCACCCGCATCGCTGGAGGATGCGATGAATACTTGGTTAAGGCTAGTTACGGGCCTTGAGGGACACGACGCTTCATAGTCAGGATGCAACAACGTCAGTGCATTATATAATGAGCGCTCACTTGATAGTGAAAGTGTCATTTCAAACCTAAAATAGAAAATAATAAAAAAATAAAGGGGGTGGGGTGGGTGGGGGGAAATTTTTACATTGGATTTAGCAAAAGTTTGGTAACAAAAAGCCAAAGCTTTACTTGTTCATTATTAAATTACAAAATCCAGTTCATAATATATATTCCTCCAAAATGTAATGCAACAATCCGTAATGCAAATAACTTCCAAAATAACGACCACCAATGTATCTCTTATCTTGTACCTCATTGATCTCCTGAGAAAACATGCTTTAAAACGTCAACAATAATGTTGAGGAATTCATAGGTTTGTAAATTGTATGTGTGTAGGACCGTAATTGTTTAGAGTGTGTATTGCATGGTATACAATATCCAAAATAGTAAGTATTGCATGGTATATCAATATCAAAACAGGAAGTATTGCATGTTATACAATATTCAAAACAGTAAGTGTTGCATGGTATACAATATCCAAAACAGTAAGTATTGCAGCTATCAATATCCAAAACAATAATTATATCAAAGTTCTTGCGGCTAATTGTAAAACAAAGCATGTTCTCACCCTAAAAACTTATAAATCATTGTAAATGTAAAACCCCCACGTGGGCCAGAATGAACCACATCGAGTGGATGAGTCTAACAATGTAAATCAAATGCGTCACAAATATGCCCGAATGCAGCCTAATTAATCATAGGTCGTATAAGTACTAATCACATTGGGTAACTACTATCATGTATAATTCTATATAGTTCAATCACCATCTAATCGTTTTAGTGAAATCATATTTATAAAGTTAAAACGTTTATAAATTCACATTTGGTAAAAATGACATAACTTTCACGTTTCAAGTCCGTTTCTTGCGACGCTTTTATATTAAGACGAGTTATCAAAATTTGACATTTTCATATCTTTAGTCCTCTGTTGAATAGTGATTTTTACTGTTCATGCCAGTTATAAACTTATTTTTATAACTTTAATTAACGTAAAACCCGTAAATGTCGTATTTTATGCGTTATAGCTCCGTTTTTAGTGATTCTTTCGAGCACGTCTTCGTTATTGAAAGTTCTATCAATTTATTGATGTTTTCAAAATATATGTTTCTGTCATGAATAGTAAATTTTACTGTTCATAGTTTATAAAATTACTTTTATAAACTTTAATTATCGTAAATCCTATTTATTCGTTTTTAGCTCCGTTTTAGTAATTCTTTCAAAAAAGAAAAAAAGCAACTTCTCGGAATAAAAGTTCTATCATATAAATGAGGGTTTTCAAAATAAATTTCCCTGATGAACAGTAACTTTTTATAAAATTTATTTTATAAATCCGCTATTAACGTAAAACGTATATTTATCGTATCTTTTTCGTTATTAATCCGTTTTTTGAGTTTCTTACCTTTTTAGAATCGTCATGAGGTGTACTATCTTTTTAAAATGTCAAACCTACTGTCTTGAATTTGAAATCAAACGCCCGTTTTGGATCCCATTTTATACTTATTTATATAACTTGTTTTATACACTTTTAAATTTAGTAAATTACCACAAGTCTTTATAGTCTTATTTATCATATGTGTTACTTATAATAATGTCCATATATTGTCCATGAGTCCATATTATTAAGTCTTTTATAACACCATTAAATCACAACTTACTTGGTAACTTTTAATTACAAGTTTATAAGTAAAACCCTAATTTAACAAGTTTGTACATAGACTTTTTATGCATAAACCAATAGTGTACAAGACTTATACTTCCATTATAACATCATTTTAGCATCAATATAACATAAATAAAAGTCCATGAACAAGATTATCAAGTCATTTACTCCACTTTTACTTGAAATTTATTAAGTGACTTTAAAAACCCTAACTTGTATATATACATTTTTACACTTAACCAATATGGTATAATACTTATATATCCATTTTAAAATGATATTACCAACAAAATATCATATGTCAAAGTGCACAAATCCATAATCACAAGTAAAAATCCTTTTTACATGTTCAAAAGTCCTAAATGGTGATTTTACTATATAGAACATATATACACATAAAATCATAATTAGGAAAAGATGAGGGCTTTTAGATAACCTTAGAGTGATGTATGATGATGATATATATGCTCTAAACCCTTGTTTAGACTTTAAACCCTAGCTTTCACAACCAAGAAACCCTAATCTAAATAGAAACCCTAATCTTTTAATAACTTAATTAAACCTTGCAATTGCTTAACCAACCCTTCAAAACACCTTAGGTTATCATATGAATGATGTGTAAATGCTTGTATGGTATTATAAAATCAAGTTATGGATTTGCTAAATGGGGTGTTTGATGCCGTGGACTAAGAGAAAGCAAAAAAGGGAGATGGTTTTGATTTTTCTAAAGTGTTAAGTGTTGAATGAGTTACTACTTGCAGGTATACTCCCTACATAATCACAAGGCTATTCAAAGATGAAATAGAAGTCTTCTAATACAAGATGAGGGTCTTGAGGAAGAATAGTAGTCAAGGTATGAAGAAAATGTATAGATGTTCCCTAATAGTTGAGAACATCCCATGAAAACATGGAGATGTGTTTTTAACGGTAATATATTTGTATATATCATGCCATATCCAGTTTTATATGTATATGTATGATATGTTTTTCTAATTTTTGAGTATTGGGTATAATCGTGGGTATTTGTTGAAGCGTAGAAAAGTTTTGGTGGTTTCGGGTATGCATAAACGTATTTTATCGCGAAGCGTAATCACTTTACGCAACCAATAAAAATAAAATGAACAAAGTTAATAATTATCCTCAAAATAATTACTTAACACTTGCTTGATGTAAACATTTAATCGTTTAATGCCGTTTATATTGAATGATAATTTTTAGCTTACGCGATTTAATTTATTGTTGAAAATTAAAGTGAACGCGTAAAAGTTTAAAATAAATAATTGGATGTTCATTGAAGTAAAAAAGGTGTGAAAATGTGAGTTGTTACCGTCTCCCCGTGTTAAGAGAATTGCGTCCCGCAATTCAGTTCGAGTGGTCTTTCGGAATAGTGTTGATGAAGAGGTGTGGGTATTAATTTTTTTTATATGAATAGTAACTCCAACACAACGGCTACTTCCTCCCTTTAAATACTAAATTTTTATCCTCCATTTCTCCATACAACACTTAATCTTTCTCTTACATTTTCTCTTATTTAATCCTCAAAAATGTTGCACATCATCACGTTCTTGGCGATGGCGACCGCGATAGCACTCGGAATTTATCTTGCCTTCTTCCTATACGTAGAAGGATTTCAGTATCTGTCCTTTATTCTAGCAATTCTGATGCCCCTCATCGTTCTTGTAATAAGCGTGGATCTCCTTTGGAAGAAATATATATTATTGCTAGGGGAGGGTTATAATAAAGCTTGTATTTCCTTCATGTCCTTATGTAATCTTATTTCTAAAATCATAAACGGATGTTGTGGCAACAATTATATTTGTTATTTTTTTTGTCATTCGAATATTTCATTACCACATTTGGTAACTCATTTGCATTCCCCTTTAGTTTACTTTAACTTGAGTGTTCAGGATTTTTGATGTTGGTTTAATATTTATTGTTGCGACCAAAGCTCGAATTCTAGCGGGCTTTTTCATTCCCTTTGGCTAAACGCGTCAGTTATAACACCTTTCTTAGAGTGATGACGACTTTATACCTATGGTGGTGTCGTAACTACCAAGCTCTATGGTATTACGTATCTGTCGAAAATGATGAATTGGTATATTCCTTAATAGCGAGTAAACTTGTTAGTGGATCGTCCTAGGGTGACTAGTGATACGTCTTGACTTTTGGACATAGGATTTTTGAAAAAAAAATGATGTCGACTTTATATAGTACGGTGGTGTAAGAGTTTACTTAGTGATTATTATTGTCAGTTTGGTTTTCTTCATCCTTTCTCGCGATGATTAATTTATGAAATACGCACAGAAAACTTGATATAAATAGAAAATTGTCTTTTGACTAGAAGTTTTTAAGGTGACTACTCTCAGCACGGCAAGGTACTTTCCTGAATTATTCATAGTTGATCAGGCCATGTATAATTGAGGACTAACGATGCATTGCTCATTTTCGTCAAAATGGCTTTATGATTTCTTGATATTCGTGAGAGTAGTTTGCAAGAGTAAATAAAGAATCTAAGTTAATATTGACAAAATTTTTATAATACGATAATTTGATAGATAATTTAAAGTCATTCGTACAACGAACATTTAAGAGAAATACAATGAGAACTCCTAAGGAGATAAAGTTTAAGATAGTTCCAACTTAGGGTTTACTAGGCAAAGCAAGACAACTTTATCTTTTAAGCTTCAATCTCATCCTCAATGTTGTTAATGTCTTGTTCGGTTTCCTTCTGTCTAGTCACTTTTAACTTTCTTCTGCGTCTATCTCTGGTCCTTTCTTCCTGGTTTCTATCCTTCTCTATCCCTTCTATTCTTATTCATTCTAGTCCATTTCTGGGGGGACTATTCTTTTCTGGGGGGGGGGGGGGGGGGGGGGGGGGGGGGGATTCCATGAGGTCAACCTCTATATTTCTTCTCATTTCATCTTCTTTTTCTTGGATTTCCCTTCTTCGATTCTGGCTTTCTTTTTTCATTCCCTGTTCATCTTGGCGATGTTCCTCTTTTTCCTTTCCATACTCTATCACTGTCTTTTCTTTTCCCTTTTCTTCCTTGTCTATTGGTGTTCTTCTTAATCCATTGGTCTTGTTCTATTTTGTTCGGGTTCCGCCTTTTTAACTTTCTTTCTCCGGAGTGTCTGCATGCGTCCTGCTATGCTTTTCGATGTCTTTCCCTTGTCCGGGTCTTCATTTCATATCTTTTCCCTATTGTGATTTCTTTCCGCCATTTCTTTCCGTTTCCTGACATCTACTATCTGTCTTTCTGGGGTACCCGTTTCTTTCAATTTCAACTGTGATTCTTCCTGTCTTACTTCTATTCACCTCTTATCACATTCCTCTTTTCTAGTATCTTCGCTTCGTTTCTTCGTGCTTTCTACATCCTCCTTCTTTTCTTCTTACATTCTTCTCGGGGTCTTCAACTGGAGCCTGGTCTTGCCGACTTTTCATCAGATTTTCTTTCCTCTTCTTTCTAAGTCTTATTCGGGCTTTCCCTTCTACCTCCTCGCAAATCATACACCATTTTCTACACGTGCTGCCACTTTATCTTTAATGTCTTGTTTTCGGTTTTCTCCTCCTCCAATCAATCACTCCTGTAGTGCCCTGATTCCACATTCATAGCAAGTGGGGTTCATTGAATCCTATCGGCAGCAGGATTCCTATCAAGCCCGAGTCATGTGGCAATCTTCTTGCAATTCCCGCACTTTATATACAAGGTCCATGTGGTGCAGCTTGCACCTTATTGCACAATGAAGAGTTCCAGCCATACGCCTTCCCTTTCACAACAGGTCAGCGGCGTAAGCTTAGCGCACATTTTTGTCTCTTAGAGATTGTTGTTGAGCTTGGTTTGTTGTTTTTGTTAAGTTCCCTTATTCCTCAAGCTTGACGTTCATCATGAGTGCTGACTTTTTCCATCAACACTGTTGCCTATTTCAGTATCTTCTGCATGGTTTTTGGTTTTGACGCCACAACACTTCCGTGAATCATGCCGGGCAACCCACCGACATACCTTTCAACTTTGTCAAACTCTTCAGGAAACATTCGAACACACAACAATGCTAGTTCCTGGAAACGTTGGTTGTACCCTATTACGTCGGTACCTTTTACTTTCAAATTCCACAACTCAGCCTCAAGCTTCTTCATCTCTTTCCTTGACAGTACTTGTCGGTCCCATTTTCTTTTTCAGTTCTGTCTAAGTCATTTCATACGCAACATCCTGACCAACAATCCTAACGCGGGAATTCCACCACGTCAGAGCACCTGCTAAAAGAGTACAAGTGGAAAACTTGATCTGATTCTCCACAGAGTAGTGGCTTATGCGAAACACAGTCTTTATCCTTTCAAACCATTGAGTTAGTTCGACAACTCCCTCCTGCCTTTTGAAATTAGAGGTTGGCACTTCAAAATGAAGTCTTGGTAGTGCATTCCTTCAGAGCAAAACGCGTTCAGTCCTTCTGACACCCGTTATCCCGAAAGTATGGCTCATCGCCAATCTTGTTTACATCACGTGCTGCCAGTGATAGGGCTGTAGATGAGGCATCAGCAGGTAGAGGTTGATCCTCCATTGGTTCCTCTAGCTCCTCATCAGAAGCTCATTGGAATATCCATGGCTCGGAATTAATATAGACAGATGTGTAGGTAACCGTCGATGATGAAAGCATGACTGCTTGCAACGAGCAAAACTTAACTTATATAAATATATTATATAAGACCGGTATGGTAAATATGGGTATGCGCTCATGGCATAAATGAATGATGGTAAGGTATCATATTTGATAGCTTAATGTTTAGGTAGCGCTTAGGACCTACAAGCTTATAGTGTTACCTTGCCTAAAGAAATGCTCACCTATTTATATAAATAACCCTTATATAAATAATTGTAGAGTTATGCAAAAGAATGCAAACTCATCTTTATATATATACAATATACCCACATAGTAACGTACGTACTATAATATGAACACGTATATGAATCATGTAAGCATATAGTAAAACTAACTAATGCAAACAGCTAGTGTATGTATGTCCCGTGAAAACCCCTTTGTATGAATGCAATGTTTGAAAATGGTTATAGTCCAGCAAAAACATTTGACCTGGTTCTCTATAACCTTGGCTCTGATACCAATCTGTAATACCCCCAAAATGGGTCGCAGCAGAATATGGGTTTGGGAGCGTTGCTTCATAATAACATTGCACAAGATATGAGAACGACCTCTAAAAGAGTCGTTTAAAACCGATACGTTTGATTTAGCAAATTGTTTGTTACAAAAGCCCAAAGCTTCACTTGTTTAAACTATAAAGATTTCTAGCCCATAACAATTATACAAAAGTGATGCGACCAAATCTTTATTGCATGACATTCCAAAACATGACCACCAATGTATCCCTTGCACCTCGTGCCTTATTGATCCCCTGAAAAACATGCTTTAAAACGTCAACAATAATGTTGGTGAATTCATAGGTTTGTAAAATATATGAGTGTAGGACCGCAAGACTTCCCCCGTGATAATACATCAAATGTAAACATCACAAAAATGTAATTACGTTTCCCTAAGCTTATGATACTGAAGCTCGACATATATGAATACAATATAAAATTGCCTACATTGCCCTTGATGATGTTCAACCCGAAACATCCCACATCCGACATGCTATACGTTCGTTCCCGATGATAGCTAGTCACCCGAACAGGGGCGTCACCCCCAAATAGATCTATTTATAACATTCGCGCTTACAATCCAGTAATTAACCAGTTCATGATAATGGGCTCATTGGGTATTGTTACCTAGGCAAACACGTAATTCGTCTGAATATGAAATGTATACTTGCGTCCAATTGTAAAATAAAGCATGTTCTCACCCCAAAACAGTTATGTAAACCATTAAAAGAGAAAAAGTAGGGCTATGAACTCACCTCGAGTGGATGAGTTTAACAATGTAAATCACAACAGAAAATGCGTCACAAATACGCCGAATGCAACCTAAATAATTATAGGTCGTATAAGTACTAAGTACTATGAATAACTAACACCACATATAATCCTATATAGCTCATCACCATCTATTTGTAATTTAGAAATCATGGTTATAAGGTAAAAACCATGGTTGTTAAGATCCCGATCTTGATCTTAGGATCTTACGATTTTACCATACAGCAAAGCAAAAACGATCCGGATCTTATATAGGATCTTTGCAAGCTTAAGATCTTATAGGATCCCAATCTTGACCATAGGATCTTAAGATCTAATCCGATCCGATCTTACTTTTATCGAACCACAAACTAAAAAAATACAAATTTATGGATTGTATTTTGTACAATTTAAAAAACAACATGATAATTTTCTTAAACATGTCATAATTATAGTTTATGACAACATTTCTATGAAATATTCATATAATTTTGTGTTTATGATATATAATAATTTATAAATTTGTATAATATTACAAAGACTATTACGAAAATGACATTATAGTAGGATCTTAAGATCCCGATCCGGTCCTCGATCTCGATCTTGCAAAGACAAAAACGATCCTAAGTTGGATCCCGATCTTGAAAACCTTGGTAAAAATATTTATAATTATCGTTTTAGTAACTATAGCGTAACTTCCCCGTTTTAAATCCGTTTCACGCGTTTCTTACGTCCACATCATCGTATTAAGATGATATATAAAAATATGACATTTTTATATTTTAAGACCTTTTGATGAATAGTACTTTTACTGTTCATAATGTTTTAAAATTTTATTTTTATAAATTTTAAATTGTCGTAAACTCGTAAACGTAATAACTTATTCGTTTTAATCCCGATTTTAGCGATTCCTTCGAGCACGTCTTTGTAATTGAAAAATGTATCAAAAATATCACATTTTATACATTTGGGTCTGATGATGAATAGTAAATTTTACTATTCATAGTTTATAAAATTTCTTTTATAAACTTTAATTATCGTAAACGCGTATTTTATTCGTTTTAGCTCCGTTTTTAGTAATTCTTTTGAGCACGTTCTCGTAATTAAATGTTCTATTTATTTATGATGTTTTTATAAAATAAAGTACCTGATGAACAATAACTTTTTATAAAATTACTTTTATAAAAGTATTAATTATCGTAAAACTTGTAATTAGCGTATCTCCTTCGTTATAAGTCAGTTTTTCGAGTTCTTTATATATTTGGAAACGTCATGAGATGTAGAATTTTTATAAAATATAAAACCCATGCTTAAATTTCCAAACCAAAACAGCCCCTTTTGAATATTTTGTAAAAATATGTTTTAAGTTTATTTTTATAACGTTTTAGCTTAATAATATTGTTACAAGTCCTTTGCCATATCTTATACCCTATGTCTTACATATAATAATGTCCATTAGTCCATCATATGTCCAAGAGTCCATGGTAACAAGTTCTTAACAACCTTTTAAATCATGAACTTTATTATAACTCTTTGATAACAAAGTTTATATACTTATACTTTTTACACTTATACCAACATGATACCATGCTTATATTTCCATCATTCCATGATATTTACAACCACATAACACATGAATAAGTGTACAAAATCATAATCACATGTAAAAATATGTTTTACATATTTAAAAGTATCCTAATGGTGATTTGCTACATAGAACTTATATACACATAAAATGATAAATGTAAACCATTGTTTAGCAACAAAACCCTAGCTTCCACACTTAGAAAACCCTAATCCAAACAAAAACCCTAATCTTATACTTTCTTACTTCAACAGTTGTAAAGGCTTAACCAATCCTTGTAAATACCTTAGGACATCTTAGATATATTGTAGGAATGTATGTAAATATTGTAGGTAAATTTTGTATGGATTTTGTATGTTGTTTAAGTGTTGTCGTGGGTAAGGAGTGATCAAAAGAGAGGATTTTTGTGTTTTCACCTTATAAAATGGAAAGTGTATGTTTACTTGAACTAGTTTAGGCATTATATATCACATAGGACTAGTCAAATGTGTAATAGGAGGTCTCAAGACAAAATGGAGTAAAACATGGAGTCTTGGTCAAACAAACATAAACCTTTATTAGATGTTGGATGTACAAACCAAGTTGCAATAATTTTTAGTTATTTCTCTTGATATTTCTCTCCATATCCGGCCCTATATGAATAAATATGATGATATTTTGTGAATTTTGGGTATTGGGTACAATTGTGAGTATTTGTTGAAGCGTAAACAAGTTTTGATGGTTCCGGGTATACCTAAACGTATTTTATCGCGAAACGTAAACACTTTACGCAACCAATAAAAATAAAATGAATAAAGTTAATAATTATCCTCAAAATAATTACTTAACAATTGCTTGATGTAAACATTTAATTGTTTGATGCCCGTTTACATTGAACGATAATTTTTAGCTTACGCGATTTAACTTAACTTTTACGATTAAAAGCAAACGCGTACAATACTAAAAATAAATAGTGAATTTATTGATGATGTACAATGACCCTAAAACACGGGATGTTATAGGGAATGTGTTAATGGGTTTATTTAGTTAATAAATTCATATTAATGAAATAACGTTGATTTAAATCGTAAATTGTGAGTGTGAGATTTGAAAGTTATCAGAAAAACGGTTGTTTTCGTGAAATTCGGTAAAAGACTATAACGATCGTAAAAAGGTGAAATTTTGGTTGAATATAAGTTGTTAAGCCTTATTTTGTGGTTTAAAGTGTTTTTAAATTGATGAGCGAGGTTCGGTTGAGTTTTGTAAAAAATTCATATTTTTTGGTCCGAGTTGGACGATAACGGTTCAAAATGGATTTTTGTAGCAATTTAATGTGGTAGGTGTCGTATGAATAACCTAGGTTTATGGAAAAATGATTTTAAACACAATGAAAATGATAACTAAGTTTGGTTGATGTTTTAAATAGATGAAAATTGAGTTTTTAAGTGAACTCGACGCAAAAAGGAAGACTCACGGCCTCCTAGGATGCTTGGATGCCTAGGTGGATAGGAAGAGACAAGAAGGCTAAAAACTTGCTAGTGTGTTCGATTGGTACACATTTATTCCTCTGCCTTAACAAATTATTCAGCATTCTCTCATTTTCAAAATAACAAAAAAATTTCTATCTCTCTCTCTCTCTCTCTCTACATTCAGACGAGCCACAAGGAAGACAAGAAAAAAGATTTTGAAGATTTTCTCAAGAACTCGGGTTAAGGATATATTATTGGGTTGATAGCTAGTAGATTCGGGTTGTAAAAACAAGGTTTTGAGTTTTATTCGCGCGTCACGACCGAACCAAACTCGTCAAACAAGTAAGTTTTTCAAGAAATTTGATTTAAAGTTGTACTTTTATGATTATGGTGATGTCTAGATACTAGTTATACAAGTTGATCGTCAAAAAGGTCAAAACTTGAAAGTGAAAGTGTAAAAAGGAGTGTTTGTTCGTTGGCTAAAAAGAAAGGAAAGAAAAGATTTTTGAGTTTAAATAAAATGATTGTTGTGGTAATTTTTCATTTTATAAAAATACTTATAAGGGCTTATTTGGAGGTTTTGCTTATTCAATAAGCTAAGTTATATCTTATTTGTGCTTTGTGACTTTCAGTGTGGATGGTTTCGGTGTGGGCTCGGCCCAACCGACCCGTTTGTTTCCTCGGCCCAACCCACGAGTGATTGTGGATTCGATGTAGGCTCAGCCAAACCGAGGGGTGTGTTTGGTTTGTTTTGGCCTAATAAGGGGTGCGTTTGGTTGCGTTAGTCCAACACCAAAATGGGCTCGACCCACTTGATTTTGGCTTATTGATTTTGAGCTTATTGATTTTGGCTTATATTAAAAGCTTATGGCTTATTTGGATTTCCGTTTATATATTAAGCTTATAGCTTATTTAGTTTCGGCTTATATTAAGCTTATAGCTTATTTAGTTTTGGCTTGGGGCTAATGCGGTTTTGCTTATTTATGAGCTTGTAGCTTATGTTTAATTCGGCTTAATGGGCTAAAGGCCCATTGGGTTTCGATTTGTATTTTGGATTAATGAAAAGAAGTATGGACTAAGTTTTGCTATCGGGCTAAGCATTTAAGATCATAATGGGCCATAAGACCCAATATCAAGTAAATGAATTTGTGGACTTTATGAATGGACTAAAGGAATTGTGTTGGACTAAGAGAGATTTTGTTGGACTTGTCGGATGTCACTAGTACAAAAAGTAGATTTGGTCACACATGGGAAAAATGGAACGGCCACACATTCACATATTTATGTGACCAAAGGTACCAAAAAAGACACCATTTACTAATTAGTCACACATGAACATTTTTATCGTGTGACCATTAGAACTGTATTGCCATACATTCGAACATCATGTGGCTAAAAGTAACTGGTAATATTGTTTGGTCACATATGAATTTCGAACGTGTGACCAATACAAGTAAGCTTGAAGCATTGGTCACGATATACATATAAATAGTGACAAATATTTGTCACACACTTGAACAATGTGACTAAATGCCACATATGGTCACACTAAACGTTTTGTCACACAATCATAATATTCATGTGGCCATTTGATGATCAATAGTCACACAAAATACACATTTCTTCAATTTAAACACCATATGGTCACACTTATTAACACTTTTGGTCACTTTATGCTTAGTTGTATGTGACTAAATACCCAAAACAAACATGCTTTGTGTGGCTAAATATTACAAAAGGTCACACAAACATCAAATTCATGTGGCCATTGGATGATCAATAGTCACACAAAATACACATTTCTTCACTTTAAACACTATATGGTCACACTTATTAACACTTTTGGTCACTTTATGCTTAGTTGTATGTGACTAAATACCCAAAAAAACCAATATATTCATAACAAGAAAATAAAAAAGGATGTTACACCCCAGCAAGAATCGAACCCGCGACCTCCCTTACAGAAGTCAAGCAGGTTACCATCTTGCCAGAGCAACCTATTCGTTAATGTAATGCATTTCCGTTTTAATATAGAAGTTTAAGCTTCATTGTTTTTTGCTAGTAGCTTAAAGAGTGCTTATAGAAACTGCTTATTAAACCGTGGCTTTTTCTCCCTCTGCTTATGCAATGTGCAAGCTGCAATAACACACAAACCAGACAATAACATCACAAACCAAACAGACCAATACATCAAATTTCATAAGGTTTTAAAAAGTACATGATTTTCACCATTACATAAGTCACCATAAAGTTTGATTGCTAAACAAAACACAAACAAAAGCTAACATCTAAAACATGTTATAACATGATCAGCTTCCACATGACACCTTTCTTTTCCCCTTTGCCTTATCTGCACAAGTTTTTGACTTCCTGGCTCCCATTTTCTTTTCAATTTCATCCCATGTAGTAACATTTGGTAGTCCCAGCACATATCCTGTGACTTGTACATGGCTATACACATTTGGTTTGTTTTTCTTGCAAACTGGTACATATTTACCTTTAGACATTGCAGAGTTAGAGTCAACAATGCAATCCTTGTCTGTGTTTCTCTTGTCTGTGGTTTCCATGTCTGTGCTTTCATTGTCTGTGCTTGGAAAGTAGTTCCATGATAGATATTCCTCAATTGTGTTATATCCATAAGCATCTAGCAATCCTTGTGTTGATGGCCCATAAAATACTGGAGCACTTGCTTTTTTTGCTGCCCATCTCCTGTCATCTGAGCTGTCTGAGCTAATGTCAATTATTTCTGCAAAAGAAAATTAAGTATAATTAAGCAGATAATATCCTAACCAAAACACACATTTGTCAATCAAAATAAGCAGATAACACAATATAGAAGATAACATCATTACTTCATTAACCAAATACAAACCATTCTAACATAATAAATTCAGTTACAGGCATATTGTTTTATAGTAGATTAACATCTACTACCATTACATAAGGACCAAAAAACATAACATCATAAAGTAGATTAACATCACTATCCACTTCTAAGCTTCCTCTTCCCTATCTTCTCTTCAGCAAAAGTCATTGTATCTTCACTCCAAAGGTCTTGCCTTTAATAGCATCCCTGGTTTTAGCATTTGCAAGCCCAAGTACACAATTTGTTATTCGTACATGGCTTTTGATAATGAGTGTTTTAGTTGATGCTTGTAGCTTAGCCTTAGACCCACGTGCTTCTACTTTACCCTTAGAAGATGCGTCAGATGCTTGTGCTTTAGCCAACATACATACTTTAGCCTTTTTAATGTCTTTCCAATAAGGTTTTACATCACTTTCATTACATCCTGATTTTGAACCCCAAAACCTACAATTTCTTCTTCCAAATGAGCATTTTAGAGAACTAAACTACAATATTTCATTCACAAATATAAAATCAGGCCCTTGTGACCACACGTAGACCATGTGGAACCACAATGTAGACGCAACTTAAAGCACTTACGACCACAGCTTATACACACCTCATAACAACCAAAGCTTATGAGCACAGCTTATACACAATTGATACACAACAAACACACGACTAATAACCGTTGTAATCTTGAATCACATAAAAATCATAGAATCTGTGACCATAGACTTGCAACAACAATCTTATACCTTGTAATTTATTAAAGTGCTTCACATATACCCAAACATCCTGACCCATAAAAGATATTTCAAGTTCTTTGTCGTTTCGAGCAAACAATTTAAAATCGAAGACACATATTCGTAAACCTTAGTTTAAGACTCGATTTGAATTTAAAGGAAACAAAAGTTAAAAAATTCCCCAAACCAAATTCTATGAGGACTTTAATCAAACACATGGTAGGAACCAATCTATCTAGCCATGGACCACAACATCTTCACCATATATCAAAATCCACCATCACATTCATCAAACATATGGTATTGGAAACCTGAGTATTTCATAAAACAAAAATAGAAACAGAAAAATTAGAATTCATAAATTGGTGAAACCCAAAATCAAATATTAAAGATACAACAAAATTGTTAGAAGATTTCATTTTGGATATTAGATTAGACTTAAAACATACTTGGGATTCATGTAGATGTTGATTTTGCAATTTTAATTTGTTAATGAATCATTAAAGGTGTTGATGGTTTGGTGAATCCAGTTGGGAAAAATGTGTGGTGTTATGTGTGTGTGATAAGAATCAAGATGAATCTAGAAACTAAGCACCTACTAAGAAGTATTAGTGGGACGGTGGATAACTGAGTCAAGGGGTACATGGACAACGCCTGGATTAGTTGAGAGACGAATTGGGAGAGCTAATGGATCGGGTTTTTGATAAAATATTCCAAATGGATCGAGTTTGGATCGGGTTTTTAATAAAATATTCTAAAAGGTTCAGTTTTTTAATAAAATATTCCGAAGAATCCTGGTAAATGTATATATTTAAAATTTGTTAAACTTGTATTTTATCCACTTCCTTCCAAGTTCTAATTTCACCGTCGTAGTTATTCTGATTGTGTTTTAATAACTCTTTTATCTTCGTTCTGACGTCTATTGTTAATTCATTTACCGACATACACAGTAATAATAACTAGTATCATAAGTTTTAAAAAAGATCACATTTGTTTATTAGAAAATTACAAGAGTGTAAATAATATAAAAGGGATGATGACTCAGATCAAGTATCCATCGATGTTAAAAAGCATGCACGTAGTAAGTCTTGAGATAAGGATTATAACAAGAAGCAAAAGGATAAATAAAATAAAAAGGTTTTGATGGCGCAAGAATTTTCAGTTGCCGATGGCAGCAGTGGTTCTTGGATTAATGGAAACTTGAAAGACACTTTGGAGAAGATGCAGATATACTAGGCAACTAATACAAATAAAAACTACTTGACTATTAAGGAGGGACATATTAGGAAAAACATAAAAAGTTGATTTAGTTTCAAATAACAAAGATAGGAATGAGCGTCGACACTGGAAAAACGGTATGGTATCGGAAGCGTACCGATACCACGAAAAAAGTGAAAAAATGGTACCACAGAAGTTCAGTGCAGGATCAAAAAGGGAATTCCCAAAGTCGATACCGAAATGCAAAAAGGTAGGCTTTTTTTAATAAAACTATGAACATTCTTATTCATATTATCATGCATACACTAGAACACTCGAACGTTGCTAAAAAACCCCATATTTCAAACCCTCTCGAAAACCTTCTTTATTACAACTAGACCTCTGTGACAACAACTAAAATCAAATCTTGCCCTAAATCTCTGTATTACATATCAAACCCTCCCACACATCATCATTCAATCAAGTTACAAAAAAATTAAGGTAAAAGTGTATATTGTATATATACACTTTATCAATCTAACTCATATATATTGTGTTTGTGTAGAATGATGAACCATTGTTAAGGAGACCCCAATTTTAAATGTTCTTTATTCAGATTCGGTTTCTGAAAGTAAACCTCAAGTTGTTGTCAAAAAATCACCAAATGCAAAAAGTATCAAAAGGAAAAGTAACGACAAAGAAGAAGAAGAGGAAGAAAAAGAAGAAGAATATGAGATATATGAGAAAACAAGTAAGGAGAGGGTGGCATATTGGGAAAACTATGATCCAGTTAGGATGAAGAATGATCCAAATACAAGAAGATCATTGTGCAAGTTTTGTAAGAAAACTCTAGTAGCAGATGGACTTTCAAATGGTAATTCTAGTCTTCATAAACATTTTCCATGTCCTGAGACCCTTTTATATGTCAAAAAAAAACAACAAATTCACTTAGAATTTAAGAAACAATGCTAGTGGTGAAAGTACTAGCACTTTGCAAACTTGGAAACATGATGAAGGAAGGATTAAAAAGCATTGATAAAATTGTTTGTGGTTGGTGAAATACCATTTAAGTTTGTTGAACATGAGGCGTTTATTAATTACACTCATGCTTGTAATGGCAGGGTTGTGTTGCCATCTAGACATAAGTTATCTGGAGATGTTTTAAGGTATTACCTAGATGAAAGAAGTAAGTTGATAGCTTATCTAGCAAAGCTAACCACTACCATTTATTTGACAACCGATACATGGACTAGTAGTTTTCAAAGAACAAACTATATGGTTGTCACGATCCATTTTATTGATGATGATTGGAATATTCATAAACGCATCATAAACTTTAGACCCACTGAAAGTTATAGGACGAATGATATTAGTGGTGATTTTTTAAAGTGTATTGTTGGTTGGGGTATTAAGAATGTGATGACCATGACGGTAGATAATGCATGAAGCAATGATAAGGCAATTGGTTATTTGTTTAAAAAGTTTCCTAATGCTAGATTATATGACGATGGGAAGCATTTTCATGTTAGGTGTATAGCTCGCGTTCTAAACCTTGTTGTACAAGAAGGTTTAAAGGTAAAGAATTATCATGTGGGATGTTTATCAAATGCACTTAGATACATTAGGAAATCAATACAAAGAGCAAAAAAAATTAAGCTTGCAAGAAATAAAGTGTCCTTGAATCAAATGGGTTTTTGTGTGGACTAGATGGAATTCCAAGCATGATATGTTAAAGATTGCCATTGAGTTAAGGGGTGTATTTTTCAAATATGACCTTGTAGATGATTGTTATTATCGTAATATTGATAGAGTGCCCGGACACACGGATTTGGTGCTTGCAAAGAAATAATTGAATTTCTAGAGAAATTTAAAGCTAAAACCGAGCTTATTTCATCCACTTCAAAGCCATTAGCTTATCTTTTTTTCAGAGAAATTCCAGATGTAAACAAACATCTTCGTTGTTGGAGACTAAACCCGATTTTATACGATGGTTCATGATATGGTTGGTAAATATAACAAGTATTGGGGGAAGTTTAATAAGCTTAACGACTTTATGTATTTTGCTACTATATTGAACCCTACTATGAAACAACGTCTTATTTCACATGGTTCAAAATGATGCTTATGAACAACATGACATACGAAGATAATATTGAAGATGATGTTCTTAACGACATGGTAACTGAGATGGTGAAAAAGGTTGTGCCAAGAATGGAAGATTTGTTTAAAACATATAAAACAAGGTTAGATACGGTTGGGTTTAAAAGTTCTTCTCAACAAACATGGAATCAAGAATCTAGTAATCAAGAATCTAGTGATCAGAATCTAGTAAAGCATATGGAGGTGACAATGACTTTGTATATGACTTCTTGAATTTGGAAGAATCAGGTACAATTGAATTAGAAAGCTAATTAACTAAGTATCTAAATGAACCACAGATTATGTATAAAAGGGACTTTGACATTCTTGAATAATGAAAATTCAATGCACCAAGATTTTCAATCGTATCCTGAATGGTAAAAGGTAATTAACGATACTTTTCAACATATTTTTTCACTACATTTTACGTTATCCTTGTTTGTGTTGCATTTATTATTCTTAGACTTATTGCCAATCCAAATAACCAATGTGGCATCTAATTCGGCGTTTAGCACGGGAGGGCGTGTTCTCGACCCATATAGGACTAACTTGTCTTACCTCGTCGTTGAGGCATTGATATGCACTCAAGATTGGGTTAGAAAGTCAAGGAAAGATATAATAGATGACATTGGTTACATATTAAACGACGATGATGTTTCAAGAGGTATTAACAACAAGATTTGATTTTATTTTAAGTAAGTGTTTCTAATGTTTGTTAAGTAATTAACATAGATAGTTTGTTTTCGTATGTGTAGAGATTGAAGATGGAATTAACAAGGAAAATAGTTAAGATAATGGGAAAGAAGTCGTGGAAGATTGAGTGCACAAAAGCAAGATGGGTCAAACTGGATTTTTTTCAAGTTTGATAGATTTTCGTGAAGTTTTACTAGTTTTAGGACGTTTATAAGTTACGAATATTATAGTACTATATTTATTTAGTTATCGGTTTTATTTTTTAACACGTTGTTGGTTAAAATTGCTCGAAAAATGTTCGTTTTACCTGGAAAAGATTGTTGCTGTTACAGTGGGTTAACGAGTCAACACTGGAAAAAAAATTTAGAAGTTGATAGAGTGAATATATGATGGTTTGTTTGTGTTATATTGATATGGTATTACAGTTTTCCAAACAACCCATTGAGTGGAATTTTTAATATTGATAAGATGGTTTGTTGTGTTATTGATATGGTATAACTGATATACAATTGCTGTCACTATGGATTTTTTTGAAGTTTACTAGACTTAGTGTTTGCCAACAACCCTTTAAGTAGATAGTTTGTTTGTGTTATAACTGATATATACTCTATGCTTCTTAAGTTATAAACTTTGATTGCAAGCAACTCATATATACTCTGATCTAAATCATAATGCAATGTGAACGGTGAAGGTTTGAATGCAAGCAACTTCATAAAAAAAATGCAAGCAACTATGCAAAATCAGTACATTATTGGCTTGGTAACTCCATTCATTTACTACTACCCTAGAAAAGAAAACTTTGACTTTCAAGGTCAAAGAAACTAAACTCTTATCTATGTGGCCATGAGAGTCTCGGATATTTCCATGATATGCCATAGGGCGACTTCTATTATATTTTGGTCATTTGGTGCTAATATATTCAAGTGTTAACTTCAAAAGTGATACTACCATTTTAAGTATGTAGAGAATGTTGGCAACAAAATTAAGCTTCATATAAGAAGCAAAACAATAACATAAATTATCATGTTATAACAGTTGATGGTTATGAATAAAGATTTGGCAAATATAAGTTTGACCTCAAAAGTAAAACTTCATTGTCTGACATGTTACAGTTTAATAATTTCAGTAATATAAAAATGTTTCTACCTGCAATAGAAGTACCAAGTAAATACTTAAAATGTGCTTCATATGCAGCACTGTGGAATCCGACTAACTTTATTTGTATGAGAAATACTAAGAGGCAACACTTGTCAGTAAGCATCCATTCACATGAAAGGGTTTTATAACTTACACACTAAGTATGAAGGTTCTCTACCCGTTTTAGATTACATTAATTTACACCAAAATGGTATCGCGCTCATCCCTAAACAAAGAACGTAAATAGATTACATTATATTTTAAGGAGATATTAAGTAATGTGTCAATGATACTGTAAACTAGGGATGAGCACGGTACCAGATTGATACCGAACCCGTACCGAATTGGTGGTACCGATTTTTTCTCGAGCATGAAACGGGTGTACTGGTACCGTACCGAACGGGATTTGGGTACTGGAACCGATACCGGTACTCGGTACCAGGAAATTGGTACCTATCCGATACTTCCCATTTTTTGTTAAACCAAAAACAAAATTATAGATTTCATGCTAGTAACTTTCTATGACAACAACAAAAAACAGGATATAACGTGCATTTTCGAATGATTTCAAACCGAAGGTTCATTATCATAACCCGAATCGGATTCATTAATATTCAACATTAAGGATTCTTAGAAATTGTGTCATCTCTCTACATAAAATCAATATATGCGAATTGGATACAAAATAAACTAATAATCATTGATGTAACTATAAATACTGATATATGCGAACTAGATATAATAAACTAACAATTATTATACACTGATAATATACACGTATGTGATTAACAACTTGAGTCGACAAACTAATATATGTATACTGATACGTGCGAATTCGATATATAAACTAATAATCATTGATGTAACTATAATTATTATTAGATAAAATTAACTACTAATCATTGCAAACTAAAATGTATATTATGGACGTCTTATTGCATATGTAAAAAAAGAAAGCTTTTATTTGTTTCGATGATGATGATCGAGATGATTTAAAGATGGTAAATTTGATGATTTGAGTGTTGGTTGTTACAGTAGGTTTTTGGGACGTTTGGTTTCTTTCCTTATGACTACTCAAATTTGGGGTATTTTTCGATACTATCCTGTTTTGGTATCGGTACTAAATTAGTGGTCCCGATTTTTTTTCTCGATTCTTGGTACCGGTCCTGTACTGTGGACTGGGAGTCGGTGTCGTTTTGGTACGATACCGATATGGTTCCAGTTCGGTATAGAGATTCAGGTCCAAATGCTCATCTCTATTGTAAACAACTTGGTGTGTAATTTTAAGAAAATAAACTAGCATGTCTTATTTTCTCCAGTTGTCATATAGTCTCTAAATGTTTTAACAACAAAAGACAAGACATTATAGAATCTATAACATACTTTGAAGTTTGATCCCATAAAAAAGTATGGAGTACATTATATTAGGGGTGTTATAAAAAATATCCATATCCGGTCAGCTGAAAACATAATATAAAACTATTAGAAAATTTATGTTTTATTACATTTTTCTTGATTAAATAATTTTTTCAAAGCAAAAGGTGTTTTCTTTTTCAATTCTGGTAAACAACAAAACTCATGGATTTGGAACATGGTCCAGGTGGGATATTTGAAGCTGCTTTGGCATGTTTACGCGCTCTTTTGGTTGCACGAACGTCTGCCATTATCAGAATACATGATCCTGAACCAATGTGGGTTAAAAATCACTTGATATTGGACCTCAAGGGATTATGTTTTAATGATTAAGAGTCTAAACTGGCGATAAAGGCGGTTTCGTATTTTAGATACCCCCCGAATGGAATCCATGGAGGTGCTTATCATGTGGTTAGAGCTTCAGGTTATGAGATTGATAATGGGTATTTAAGTAACACTAACAATGAGCTTAACAATGAGCTTTTGATTATTTGTCAGGTGGAATCTAAATAGGTGGATTAAGAAGATTGAGGAGATTACAGAGATTGATGGTGTTGACTGTGTGCATATGAGACCGACAAATTTGAGCACGATTATGGGGTATTTGAGGAACCGTGGGAATAAGCAAGTGAAGGAGATGATGACGACAGCGGAGAAGGATGTGTTGAAGACGACAAGGAAGTGGAAGGATAAGGATGGTGGTGGTGGGGCATATTTGGGTGGTATTGCAACTCCTTTTGAAGTTGATTGGTATTACAGTTTGCCAACAACCCTTTAAGTAGATGGTTTGTTTGTGTTATAACTAATATATACTCTATGTTTTTAATTTAGAAAATTGGAATGCAAGCAACTCATATATACTCTGATCTAAATCATAATGCAATGTGAATTGTGAAGGTTTGAATGTAAGCAATTACAACAAACAAAGGCAAGCAACTATGCAAAATCAATACATTTGTGGCTTGGTAACTCCATTCATTTACTACTAGACCATAAGAGAAAACTTTGGTATCTAAGGTTAAAGAAACTAAAGTCTCATTTATGCGGCCATGAGACTCTGGGATATGTCCATGATATGCCATAAGTGACTTTTATTATATTTTGGTCATTTGGTGCTAATAGATTCAAGTGTTAACTTCAAAACTAAGCAAAACAATAACTAAAACTATCTTCTTATAACAGTTCATGGTTATAAATAAAGATTTAGAGAATATAAGTTTGACCTCTAAAGTAAAACTTCATTGTATGACATGTTACGATTTAATAATTTCAGTAATATTGTAATGCTTCTACCCGCAATAGAAGCAACAAGTAAATACTTAAAATGTGCTTCATATACAGCACTATGAAATCCGACTGACTTCATATTTATGAGAAATTTTAAGAGGCGATACTTGTTAATAAGCATTCATTCACCTAAAAAGGATTTATAATTTATACTCTAAGTATTAAGGTTCACTACCCGTTTTAGTACCGAAACTGATACCGGTACCGGTTTAAGATATGGTCTGAAACGTGACTTTGAATTTAAGTCGGGAAAAAATCCGATACACCAAAAACGGTGCTCGTACGATATCAAAAAGGTATCGCGCTCATCCGTAAATAAAGAACGTAAATAAATAACATTATATTTTAGGGAAATATTTAGTAACGTGTAATGATATTGTAAACAACTTGGTGCGTAATTGTTAAGAAAATAAACTTGCATGTCTCATCTTCTCCAATTGCCATATAGTCTTAAATGTTTTAACAACAAAAGGCAGGGCATTATAGAATCTATAACATACTTTGAAGTTTAAACCCACAAAAAGTATGGAGTGCATTATGTTAGGGGTGTTATAAATATATCCATATCCAGTCATCTAAAAAACTAAAATGAATTTATTAGAAAAATTGGATATTTTAAATTCTGATAAAAGTTTTTTAAAAGTTTTGGTTACCGGATATCCAAATTTTGAATACCCAAATATGTGAAATCATTTTCCAAAATTTCGGATATGCATAATACCCCTACATGTTACAGAAAGTTCAATGTTACTCAAAAAAAATTATTGGTAAAGAAAACATATGTTTGCTGAGATTTTAACTAAGTTGGGTATGAATGGTAATGGTGGTTTTTCATATTTTTTTATAAGAATTCTTAAAGTTAGAAAAGAACATACAATATAATTTGCATTATTTAAACTTAATTATTATTTTGTATCAACAAACTTTTTAAACTGATTATGTATGTTGCATATGTGGTTGAGTCGTATTTATTTTACTCATACTTATTATCAAGCAGTTGTTGTAAATTCATTTTTATAGACCATACAATGTGAATATGTGAATAGTAATAAAGTTACATATGTACAAATTAATATGTTATATGTAAAACAGATCATGGTCGCCTTTATTGGTAATTACGCTTTAGAGCTCTCCTCGGGGCCTAGCATACATGCATAACCAAAATCCAAGTGTTATATATAGAGATTTTAAGCCATCGAAGATTTTACTTGATCAGGTATACCAATTTTTGATTAGATTTTGGTCTTATCGGTTAGTATTTACAAGCATCTTTTTACTATGCTAATGTTGTTAATAACGCAATTCATGACTACAATGGTGTGCTAGCGGATTTTAGAAATGCTAAACATGGGCCCACGCAGGATATGAGTCATGTTTCAATAAAAGCTAATGGAACTGTAGGATATATATTTCCTTCATATTCAGACACGAGTAAGCATACTTAAATGACATAACAGAAATTAAACCTATTATGGAAATTTACCTTTTATTACATTTTCCTTGATTAAAGATTCTTTTTAAAGAAAAAATATTTTCTTTTTCAATATCTATAAATGGCAAAACTCATGGGTTACTTTTATAAGACTTACCTACATCTACATTATTCTTTTTCTTCCCTTTCGTAATCCTTTTATTAATAGAATACAAAGCTCGTAACGTATAAACACATATATATTTTTTCTTTTGTATAACATTTTATTCACAAATTTGCATATCATGTCATACAGATTACATGACTACAAAGGCTGACATTTATAGCTTTGGTGTTGTTCTACTTAAAATATTATCTAGTAGAGCAACACTATACTCAAGTCGGCGACCTCAGGAACGCAATTTGATTATATGGGCGTTACCTGATATCACAAGGGGCACATTTCAAGATGGTTGCCTGGACACCAAGATATAAGAGTATCCGATAGAGACGTTAGTGTGCTTAAGAGAACTCGTAGCATGATGTCTACGACATCTCCTCGTAGATATGCCAGGTATGGATTAGGTTGTCGTCGAACTCTCATAGTAGTAATTATTGACGGATGTAGTCCGTAAAAATATGCACTAATATTTACTATAATTAAATTGAAATGTTGTAATCTTGTCTAACTTAAGCTATTGTTTGTAAATGTAATCTATTGATTAGATGAGGTAATGAAAACTTACGTATTTTCATTTCTTGCAAAAAAATAAACTTACATAAATTTTGTTTTAATGTAATTTTAGAAAAAGTTTATGGGTTAGAAAAAAAAATGATAAAAGTTTAAGGATTAAACAATAATTAGTGGTAAATGTTGTTACCAATTTAATCAATGCTATAATAGTCCACTAAAATTACTCAATTTTAGGTTGTTAAGTATTCAAAAAATATCATTCACTCTTTATATATAGATATAAAAAATAATACACCTTACCAACAACTTTATTGATTTATATGAGTGATACGTAAAATGAAAATGTTGAGTTTGCTCCTAACTAACTTTCCAACCACATCAAGTGTTATTGATGAAAATTGGTAGTTTACAACTATTATTTAACCACAATATATAAAATAGACAATGCATTATAGAATCTATAACATACTTTGAACCCACAAAAAATTATGGAGTGCATTATATTATGGGTATTATAAAAAATATCATTATCCAGTCAGCTAAAAATCTAATATGAAACTATTAGAAAAACTGGATATCCGAATTTTTTTATCCGAAATTCCGATAGAAGTTTTCTAAAAGTTTTGGTTACCAGATATCCAAATTCCGAATACTTAAATATATGAAACCATTTTATGAAATTTCGGATATCCAAAACACCTCTGCATGTTACAGAAACTTCAATGTTACTCAATTTTTTTATTAGTAAAAAACAAATGGTTGATGGGATTTTAACTAAGTTGGGTATGGATGGTAATTGTTGCTTTTGAAGGTTTTTTATAAGGATCTTTAAAGTTGAAAAAGAACATACAAGTTAATTTGCATTATTTAAACTTAATTATTATTTTGCATCAACAAGATTTTTTAAATTGATTTTGTATGTTGCACATGTGTGGTTGAGTCGTTTTTGTATTACTCATACTTATTATCAACAAGTTGTTATACATTACTTTTTATGGACCATAGAAATGTGAATATGTGAATGGTAAAAACGTTACAGATGTACCAATTAACATGGTATATGTAAAACAGATCATGGTCTCCTTCATTGGCAGTTACGCATTAGAGCTCTCCTCGGGGCATAGCGTACCTGCCTAACCAAACTCCAAATCTTATATATAGAGTTTTAAGTCATCAAACATTTTACTTGATCATGTATACTAATTTTTGATTAGATTTTGGTCTTATAGGTTAGTATAACTGAGCCTCATTTTACTAATGTATGTGTTAAAAATCACTAGGACTACAATGGTGTGCTAGCTGATTTTAGAATCGCTAGAGATGGTCCCACGGGGGATAGAAGTCATATTTTAGCCAGAGATAATAGAATCGTAAGATATATATGTCCTTCTTATTTAGACACAAGGTAAGCGTACAACATACTTGACTAACGTAGCAGAAGTTAAAACTATTATGAAATTTTACATTTTATTACATTTTTCTTGATTAAATAAATTTATTCAAAGCAAAAGGTGTTTTCTTTTTCAATTCTGGTAAACAACAAAACTCATAGATTAGGAACATGGTCCATGTGGGATATCTGAAGCTGCTTTGGCGTGTTTACGCGCTCTTTCGGCTACTCGAACGCCTGCCATTATCCGAGTACATAATCCTGAACTAATGTGGGTTAATAATCACTTGATATTGGACCTTAGGGGATTGTGTTTCCCATGATTGAGAGTCCAAAATGGCGATAAACGTGGTTTCAGATTGTAGATACCCCCGAATGAAATCCATGGAGGTGCTTATCATGTGGTTAGAGCTTCGGGTTATGAGATTGATAATGGGTATTTAAGTAACATTGATGATGAGCTTTTGATTATTTTTCAGGTGGAATCTAATGAGGGGGATTAAGAAGATTTCAGAGATTGCAGCGGTTGATGGTGTTGATTGTGTGCATATGGGACCGACAGATTTGAGCACAAGTATGGGGTATTTGAGGAACCGTGGGAATCAGAAAGTGAAGAGATGATGACGACATTGGAGAAGGGTGTGTTGAAGATGACAAGGAAAGGAAAGGATAAGGATGGTGGTGGTAGGGCGTATATGGGTGGTATTGCAACGCCTTTTGAAGTTGATTGGTATTACAGTTTGCCAACAACCCTTTAAGTAGATGGTTTGTTTGTGTTATAACTGATATATATTCTATGTTTTTTAATTTATAAACTTGGATTGCAAGCAACTCATATATACTCTGATCTAAATCATAATGCAATGTGAATTGTAAAGGTTTGAATGCAAGCAACTACACCAAACAAAGGCAAGCAACTATGCAAAATCAATATATTTATGGCTTGGTAACTCCATTCATTTGCTACTAGACCAAAAGAGAAAACTTTGGCTTTCAAGGTCAAAGAAACTAAAGTCTTATTTATGCAGCCATGAGACTCTGGGTATGTCCATGATATGCCATAGGTGACTTTTATTATATTTTGGTCATTTGGTACTAATATATTCAAATGTTAACTTCAAAACTAAGCAAAACAATAACAGAAACTATCTTCTTATAACAGTTCATGGTTATAAATAAAGATTTGAAGAATATAAGTTTGACCTTAAAAGTAAAACTTCATTGTATGACATGTTACGGTTTAATAATTTCAGTAATATTGCAATGCTTCTACCCGCAATAGAAGCAACAAGTAAATACTCAAAATGTGCTTCATATGCAACACTATGGAATCCGACAGACTTCATATTTATGAGAAATACTAAGAGGCGATACTTGAAAATAAGCATCCATTCACCTAAAAATGCTTTATAATTTACACACTAAGTATAAAGGTTCACTACTCGTTTTAGTACCGGAACCGATACCAGTACCGGTAGATACAGTTCTGGAACTGGACTTTGAATTTAAGTCGGGAAAAAATCTAATACACCAAAAACGGTGCCGTTATGATATCAAAATGGTATCACGATCATCCGTAAACAAAGAACGTAAATAAATTACATTATATTTTAGGGAAATAGTAACTAACGTGTAATGATACTGTAAACAACTTGGTGCGTAATTGTTAAGAAAATAAACATACATGTCTCATCTTCTCCAATTGCCATATAGTCTTGTTAGGAATTTGAAAGTATCGGTCTCTTCTATTAATATTGTTAGATAGCTCGTATAGTAATATTTGAAAATTAAGTAGCCTAGTTAGTCCAAAGCCCATGGAAAGTCTATGTAAGCCAAGGCAATGACCAGCCTTACAAGGTATATAAACCATTTCCATGCTATGAAAAAGGTGTTGGTTGTTCATTTGTTTCACATAGTAATCTAATATTCTTTTCTTTCTTTCTCTCACTGAGTGTTCATCCAACCACCTCTCTTTCTCTCTCTAAACCATAGATAGAATCCATACCTTGTGTGTGTTAAGATATCCTTCAAGTCTTAAAATGTTTTAACAACAAAAGGCAAGGCATTATAGAATCTATAACATACTTTGAAGTTTGAACCCACAAAAAGTATAGAGTGCATTATGTTAGGGGTGTTATAAAATATCCAATTTATTAGAAAAATTAGATATCCGAAATTCTGATAAAAGTTTTCTAAAAGTTTTGGTTACCGGATATCTAAATTTTGAATATTCAAATATGTGAAATAATTTTTTGAAATTTTGGATATGCATAATGATGTGTGGTCGTCGTAGGAATTCAACAAGAAATTTTACAACTCCTAAGCAGAGCACCTAGCCGTTGTAGTGTAGTAAGGTAAGACTCGGGGGTTGTTATCGTTCTCTAGGGGAATAGGTTAGGAAGGCTCGAACAAGATCTAACAGAGGTCTACGGGGTTGAGAGAAGATTCGTTTTGTATATTTATTTTATAGAAAGTAGGTAAAATCATGGTTTGAGAGGTTGGTCTGTTTTATCGATATAAACTAATGATAATAAAATAAACCTAAACTACTTTGGTGATAACTATATGATAAATGAATGTATTTACTTAATCATGCATTACTCCTCAGATTGCTTCTCCTAATCTTGTTGCTTTGTCACACTTGTAATGATCTGTGTAAGTATTAAGGCAACGCACAAGTAAGGTAGTATAAAGACTATTACAAGGCCCCTAAGAGTATATTAAATGCATTTGAAATATCTTAGGAGGGATCAACCATATTAGGGGTAAGGTAGTATGAAGACTATTACCGATGGTATCCTTTCTAATCACTCGCGTTTCCCTAGACGTATATGCCAATTTAATATCTTATGGAAAGTTTTCTAAAGCCTAACGTGCACATCCATCACAAGAAGAAACATTAAAGAGATCTACAATCTAAGTTTCATGCAATCATAAGTAAATACTAATGGATCTAGCCTAGCATGTTATAAGAAGGTAAAGAACACAAATCAATCAAACAATACATAGACATAATGAACGATTAAAGGGATAAATTAACTTTACTTGATTAAAACATGGATTAAAGACTGTTACAATAGGGTTTTGAGGCCCTAAAGACGGCCAAAAAATCTTCCAAACTCGAATATAAAAGTTAAGGTTCGTCTCCCAAAAGTTACACCCCTAAAACCCTAAAACCGGTTTTGTATATATAGGAAAAGTGTCACGACGCCGTCGCCACGTAGAAGATTCTAGGTCCACTTTAAGTCGGCTATGTTCTGACGCCATCGATATGAAAATCCTCATGTCTTCGCTTAGTAATCGCGACGCCGTCTCCACGCTATGTATGCACGATTTCTTTAAAGGATTTGGTGTAGAGTCGTAGTCTTGTCTGTTTCTTCTCCAAATAAATCCAAGTCACGTGTATTTCCTCCAAATGTCATCCAAGTGCTAAAAACATGAAAACAAATGATTAAGCACATAATCTGGGCATATCTGCATGATTTGGGAGGTTAAATGACCTCAAAAAGTGTATAAAATGACACATCATCAAATACCCCTACACTTGAGATTTGCTTGTCCTCAAGCAAATGGGTTTTTCTACCTAGACAATAGCAATATTGGGGGCATTTAACCTACTTTTTAAAAGCATTTTACAACACAACCTTCTAGACCTCGTAATTAAAAGCACGAAAAGCATATACTAGCACCTCACATAAGTCTTTGGATTCTCTCCTTCTCTCGGGTGTATAATAAATTATAACAATTACAGGAAACAGAAATTTAACAGTCATTACTTGTCATAGCATATAAATTACCATAGGCTTGGTAAAGGATCAAACCTCTACCGTTAGGCGCAAGTACTAGTCATTACTATCAAAGAGGTCTTTTAAAGGGTTGTGGGGTGTAGGTGTAAGATAACATAAACAAAAACGGAAACGGTTAGGAAATATTTGGGGTGGCTTTTTGGGTGAATTTGGGGTGGCTTTTTGGGCTGAAAGGGTTAGCTAATTATTTATAAGAATACACGCTGATTTGGTTGCTAAGCCAAGAACTCGGACAAAGATATACAAACTCTACACAACTCTACATCAATCTCTTTTCTTTTTCTTTTCTATTTTTTAAACATAATACATCACTTTGGGCTTATAAATGCACCCCTACACTTGAGTTTTAGAACTCATAATTACAATCTAAATAATGACCCAATTTGAGATGGATTAACATAACATAGAGATCATTTAACAAATATATGGGGGTATTGACTTAACTTTTCTTCCCTATTCTTTCGTGAAATAAATACTACCATGAATCTCAATCGTCCCAAAACTGTATTTACAAGTATAAGGACTTAGCAACCGAGTACTCAATTAATTAACTTGGGTTAAAATAATAATGTACTAAAAACGAGTACATATAAGGTAGGATAAGGCGATTTAGGTGTAACAATTGGTTCAAAAGTGACAATGCTCTTCATTGATAGTCCGGATTAACTAGAAAATTGTGAGATCCATGAAAAAGCATAGGCTCGGAGGGGTGTACTAGGGGTGTCATGCACTAAAAATGAGTGCATGGCAAGGGTGTAGGATAGTTATATGATCAAGGTGTCCATCATAACAATTACAAGTTTAAAGCATAAGTTATTCCTAGTGCCTCTTATAATTTAGCAAATCCTAATTCTCGCTATGCGGTCTCGGGATGCATCACAAAAATAAGTTCTAGAATTTAATATACTACTGGTACGCCCATATAATTTTAAACCGATACCAATGTTCCAGAAAAGGTGACAAAATCAAACATACATATTCGTAATGACGGAATAGACACATACGACTGCATTCGAACCTTAACTCGAACAAGCTAAAGGTAAAATTATCTTGGGTATAAAAAATGAATACCCGAATTCCTATAGATCTAAAGGCGAACCTCACATTTTTGGGGTGGAATTTTGAGGGTTTTTGTGCTAGTCACATAAATTCCTATCCATGAGACGCAATTATTACTTGGTTTTCGTCGGTATGTGTTATAAAAAAATTAAATTTTGGTTAAAATTACCTTTTATGCTATGTTTCTATATATCACCCATCGTTTTGAGGACAAAACAAATTTCAATTGAAGGAATAGTTTCTAAGGCTTATTTCCCTCACACTTAAGTTGAATATTTTCCTCAATGTTCCTAAAAAGTACCCGTAAAACGAATAAAAGGAAAAGAAAGCAAGTAAAAGAAACTAATACTCCTCTGGTTTGCTCAATAAGGGACAAGAAACATACAATAACTGGTTAAATCATCCTCCAAGAATCGTCCAATGAAACTTCCAAAGAACTTCCAAGCTTCTTTTTATCAAATATAACCTGTAAATCAAAGACAAAGACAACTACACCTGGTGTAAAATCGGCGGGATAATGATATATACAACGAAACTTTAGGGTTGACTCTATGAAAGCAGTAAAGATAGGATGAAAGTGATGATATAATCATAAGTTTATGCAGGTTTACAAGAAAATTACAAATTTTAGATATTGCACAATTTATTTTTCAAAAATAATTGAAAATTTTCGAATTTTCACATGGCGGGGGCGTGATGCCGTCAGGATAAATCCTGGCGCCATCTCCAGTCACTGTGAAGATTTCTTCTTCGTTTTTATTGAAAAATTTCCCGCACGCAATTTTATTAGTTATGTCCTGTAGAAAATAATGCATAAAACCTGGGATTAATCATTACAATCATATGACTCGAAACTAACGCGAATTAATCTAAATAATTTATTTCATATGTTTGAATTGGTTCTTATAAACCGGATATTTTCCTCTACACTTATTTTATGCAAAATACCTTTGATTTTAATAAGACAAAATTAAAAACAAAGCAAAGCATGATTACAAAATAATTCAAACATAAAAGAATAAACAATAACGAATTAAGACACAAGACACTCCTAAATGCGGGAAAATAAATATTGGGTTGCCTCCCAAAAAGCGCTTGTTTTTGTTCGAGTCACGAGCCTGACTCTACCCTTATTTAACAGATAAAGGGGAGGATTCCCTTACACTTGAGTTCAAGTGCGGGTGATAGTTACGGTACACACCGTTGTTGTGAGAATGAGTCACATGCTGAAAAATTGGTTGTTGAATTATATGCTCCAAATGGTGTGTTTCTTTAATCCTAACCTTCTCTACTTCTTTTGGCCTAACAGGTGAATTAAGTCTTCTTCCTAGAAAAGAAACTTCTTTAGATTTTAATTCCCAATCATTTTCTATCATCTCCATATTTGAAAAATTGACACTTAGGGATCCACTTTGTCCTAATAAACCTGGTTTAAATCTATAATGTTTCTTAGGGTCATCTATACATGGGTGATAATAGCAATGCATATCCTTAGGGTGGAAAGACGCCAAAAGAGGTGAAGGTGGTGTATGAATGGTCAAGAGATCTACTACCTTCATCCTAAAACTATCCGAACTAAGTTGTTTGATGGGTGGTTTGGGGCCTCCTTCATCTCCTAGATCTACTTCTAAGGATGGGAAACTAGGAAAGGGTTATGGTTGATGCTCCAGTTCACAAAAACTAGGAATTTCCCTCGCGCTAAGTATTTAAGACTAAATCCTCTAGTGTTGTTTCATCTAAAGGTTCTACCTCAATCGTAAGTCCTGGTCTCTTCTACATCATCCGGGTAAGTCACGGGCGATGTGTTTTCCTCAAATGATAGGAGGACTTGTGGGGTACTTTGTGGGTTTGGATTTTCCACTTTATCCCATGCTATACCCCTATGCATCTCAACCCAAACCTCCTCATTTCCATGCAATCTTTTTGCTTGAGCCTTCAAATTTGCTAATTCTTGTTTAGAAATAAATTTTCGTGGGTTGTCCCATTCTTTTTGGCCCTGGATGAAATTTTCTATGACTTCCCATGCTTCTTCATCACTTAATTCCCTAAGGTTCCCGTCTGCTGCAAATTCAATGTCCATTCGGGTAAAGTCGTCAACATGATCATAAAATAATTTGGTAAGGGACAATAAATCGAGGCCATGATGAGGGACTCTTTGGATTAAGTTTTGCATGCATCGTAGATAGATTCATCTTGATGTTGTTGGAACACCAAGGTATATCTTTAGAATGGGAAGGTTGTGCTTCGTGGTGGGTTTTGAAAGGGTGTGGTAAGAGGTCTTTCATACATCATGATGGTGAAAGAAAGAGTTACAAATAAAAGGCACAAAGAAAAGATACACTACAAGAAAGCTAATTTACTAAAAATAAATTCTCACTTGAAAGGATTCAAGTGAGTAGACCTAAGTTAAACAATGATCGAAACCTAACTATTCCCCGGCAGCGACGCCAAAAACTTGATGTGCGGTCGTCGTAGGACTTCAACAAGAAGTTTTACAACTCCCTAGGCAGAGCACCTAACCGTTGTAGTGTAGTAAGGTAAGACTCGAGGTTTGTTATCGTTCTCTAGGGGAATAGGTTGGGAAGGCTCGAACAAGATCTAAAAATAGTCTATGGGGTTGAGAGAAGATTATTTTTGTATATTTATTTTATAGAAAGCAGGTAAAATCATGGTTTGAGATGTTGGTTTGTTTTATCTAATTAAACTACTGATAATAAAATAAATCTAAACTACTTTGGTGATAACTATATGATAAACGAACGTATTTACTTAATCATGCATTACTCCTCAGATTATATCTCCTAATCCTGTTGCTTTGTCACACTTGTGATGATTTGTGTATGTATTTCCTAAGTCATGAACGAATTACATGAACCCGACGTCTACGTAATATTCCATTAAGGAAACGCACAAGTAAGGTAGTATGAAGACTATTACAAGGCCATTAAGAGTATATTAAATGCATTTGAAATATCTTAAGAGGAATCAACCATATTAGGGGTAAGGTAGTATGAATACTGTTACCGATGGTATCCTTTTTACACACTTGTGTTTCCCTAGACGTCTATGCCAATTTAATACCGTATGGCTAGTTTTCTAAATCCTAACGCGCACATCCATCACAAGAAGAAACATTAAAAGGATCGACAAACTAAGTTTCATACAATCATAACTAAATACTAATGGATCTAGCCTAGCATGTTAAAAGAAGGTAAGAACACAAATCAATCAAACAATACATAGAAATATTGAAAGATTAAAGGGATAAATGATCTTTACTTGATTAAAACATGGATTAAAGACTGTTACAATAGGGTTTTGAGGCCCTAAATACGGCCTAAAAAGCTTTCAAACTCGAATATAAAAGTTAGGGTTCGTCTCCCAAAACTTACACCCCCAAAACCCTAAAATCGGTTTTGTATATATAGGAAAAGCGGCGCGACGACGTCGTGTTGAAGCCCTGACGCCGTTGCCACGTAGAAGATTCTAGGTCCACTTTAAGTCGGCTACGTTCTGACGCCGTCGCCAAATTTGTGACGCCGTCGATATGAAAATCTGACACATCCGCTTTGAGTAATCGCGACGCTTCTCCACATAATTGCTTTGCCGATTATTTCTTTGCCGTCTCCACGCTCTGTATGCACGGTTTCTTCAAAGGATTTGGTGTAGAGTTGTAGTCTTGTCCGTTTCTTCTCCAAATGAGCCCAAGTCACCTGTATTTCCTCCAAATGCCAAGTGCTAAAAACATGAAAACAAACGATTAAGTACATAATCTGGGCATATTTGCATGGTTTAGGGGGTTAAATGACCTCAAAAAAGTGTATAAAACGACACCTCATCAAATACCCCTACACCTAGGATTTGCTTATCCTTAATCAAATAGGCTTTTCTACCTAGACAATAGCAATATTTGGGGCATTTAACCTACTTTTTAAAAGAATATACTAGCACCTCACATAAGTCTTTCGATTCTCTCTTTCTCTCAAGTGTATATTAAATTATAACAATTATGGGAAACGGAAAATTAACACTCATTACCTGTCATAGCATATAAATTACCATAAGCTTGGTAAATGATCAAACATCTACCGTTAGGCGCAAGTACTAGTCATTACTATCAAAGAGGTCTTTAAAGGGTTGTGAGGTGTAGGTGTAAGATAACATAAACGGAAATAGAAACGGATGGGAAATATTTGGGGTGGCTTTTTGGGTGAATTTGGGGTGGCTTTTTGGGTGAATTTGGGGTGAAAGGGTTAGCTAATTATTTATAAGATTACAAGCTGATTTGGTTGCTAAGCTAAGAACTCGGACAAAGATTTACAAACTCTACACAACTCTACATCAATCTCTTTTCTTTTCTATTTTTTTGAACATAATACATCACTTGGGGCTTATAAATGCACCCCTACACTTGAGTTTTAGAACTCATAATTACAATCTAACTAATGACCCGATTTGAGATGGATCAACATAACATGGAGATCATTTGACAAACATATGGGGGTATTGACTTAACTTCGTTTTCATAAATTTTTAAAGTTATTACTGACAAGTAGGATTTGAGTGGGGGTTATTTGTATGACATAAATATCGTCATTTCTATTGCATCATTTATCCCATGTAATTACCATTTTGTTAATTATTGCGAGAAATGGTATTAATCGTTATATATTTGAGATTTGTAGTTAATTATGAATGTACTTTGTTGAAGATTAGCTAAATGGCACACATTCTGGGAGCTTAATGAGAAATCTGAATAATATTGTTTGACATACTAAAGCATGTATCCATCAAAGAAGATACAGTGTATCTGTGCCTGCACTTCATAAGAAACCTCGAAAGAACTAAAGACTTATAGGCCGTATCCAGGAAGTTCCATACACAGTATTCTATTTCGAGTATTTAAAGATCATGGAAGATATTGAACGTGGTCCATACTCTAGAAACTCCCAATAGCCGTATGGACCTAACTATTACAAAAATTAAAATTTTTTACAAACTTTTTAATTATTTTTTTTTTTTTTATTTCTATTTTAATTTTTTTATTTTTAGATCAATCAAAGAAAATTTTATTTAGAGTTTAAAAATAAATTTTTTTAAAAATAATATTTTAAATTTAATAAAAAATTATTTTTTTTATTTTTTTAACTTGACAATTCATTATCCTTTTTTACAAATTTAATGTTAAAGTCTTATAGGCGCATCAAAAGAAATTCCAGGGGACAATATAAATATAAGGACCTAAAATGAGTTTTAGGTGGCCTGATATATTTTAACAATACATAAACACAGAAGTCGATTTTCAGAAGAAAGAAGAGAATGAATGTATCGCAAAGCGCTTATGTTCACAGGGAACACATTGTAATCGATATCTTAATAATATTCAATATATCTTCGTTTAACTCGGTTAGTTACTTGGTTGTTCATTCCTATGCTTGTTTACATTATAATGGTTAGGGCCTTAGGTATTATCCATGATGTCATTAATTTAATGTTTGGTTTGTTTATATCGATTGCTTTTTAATTTATCGTTGAATCGTTGGATTATGTTATCAATTCAGAATGTCTTTGCTTAAAATATGCGACCTATCATTAAACTATGTATAGTGATAGACCACGTTAGCTAGATATAGGTGGCTCTCTTATTGCAAGTTATATATCTTGAATTCATGGATCTCAACTATTGACATATCTTTACCAGTGGTTTAGTGAACAAGTTGGAATAGCACGTAGACTGGGTGATCACAATAACGTTATGTTCCCTGGCTAAAGAACAGATAGTGGGATACTTAGAATATAAAGAGTCGTTAAGCAGTAAGTGGGTAAAGTCCTGATAGGCTAGGGTTTAATATATCACCTTATTAATCTACTAAGATAGTTTTTTTATCTGCAATATAAACATACTTTGGCGGATGCGTTTAATTGTGACAGATTCTACGTGTCTAGGATTCTAGGAAGAGTCCGTTGATCTAGGAAGATATTACCTCAAATTAGTCATTCATTGCACTAAATAAACAAACCAATGTTCTATTTGTTTAATCATGGTTAATACAGAGCTTGACTGCTCTTCTATCTTTTTATTATTGTCTTGGTGAGTTATTTGTAGCATAAGTTGATTTAAGTCACACAAACATGTGACAGTCGGTTTTGCATAGGTTTAAACATAGATTAGATAGATTAGTCTAACGATAGATACTAAAATTTAACTGATGGCTTAGGTATATACAATTCTCGTCTTAGTGATCGGCCACCCTACGTACCAACTAAGCTACAATCTGATGGGTAACATGCCGTTAGTGTTGTTTTTAAGGTATAGTCCGCAAATTTAAATGTAAAAATTGATAATAAATATATACTACACTCAATGACAATCAACTCTCCGCATATGGTCACATATACCCAAGTTTCATGTCATACGCCGAAGATTGGTATCGAACTAGAAATATGGGTGAGCTAACGGTGTTTTTTCATTTGTAGCTAGGGTCTGTAGAGCAACAAGTTCCATAGTATCGCGACCTAAGCACACTTATGAAAAATATACTTAACATTGGCTCTGTTGGGACGCCCTTATTTTAACTTCCGATTGTATAAGCGATGGATGTTAACGATAGGGTACTGCATGGGGAGGGAAATTTGGAATGTCGGGTTGAAGGTGAGAGAGAACTCCTTAGTGGAGGTCTTCCCTCGGAGCTACCGGACCTGTCAGATGAACCCCTCATTAAATTTTATGAAGAAGAATTTGGGAACTTACGCATAATGATTAAGGAGCTTGTTGAATGGTAGGGGAAAGGAAACCAAAATTGTTACTTAGAAGAGTCAGAAAGCTGGTTGTTAAAGGACTTCCCTAGGAAAGTTCATCATTTCGAAGAGACTGAAGCCTCTTACTCTGATGGTTGTACGAGAACCAATAAGAGTGTAGCAGAGCACACCTCCACCCAAGGTAGGAAAAAATGGTCCAAAGAAGAGAGTCATCTCCCAATCCTATTCGACTAAGAATTATGAGACGAGAAGCAGTACGTGGTCCAAGTTATAGGAAGAAGTACTAAATCTCGGTATGAGAGATCCCTCCGTAGAAAGCCAAGCTGGGTCGGATATGATGCATGTCGAGTGATAGTTTTGGAAGATTGAGTGCACTTACAATAGGCAAAACCAATTCCTTTCACTATCAATGATCACTCAAATTCAAAATACCATCAGGGAGGGCTAGCTTCCCTAAAAAAATTCATGTTTTATGATGGGAACAAAGATCCAGAGTTCACCTTGATCTTCTACGCTGGTATAGAAAGATAGAGTGGTTATGAGATCTGGGCAGGATATTATGCCCAAACCCATGTGAGAGTGCAGGCAGGAACTGTTTGTTGTTATGATCCGAAAAGTGTCGACTATTTGAGACTCAGCGGAAGTTCTTAGAAGAACTTCTATAACAGAAAAAGTATATTAAGATCTGAAAGATCAATGAAGTAAAATATAAAGCAGGGTGAAGGGACTTCGGCTTTCATTAGATCGCTTCAAAGGTTGAAACGTTCTCACACTCAAGGTATGCATTAGTGTTAAGGAATTTCGACATTAATGTATGATGGGCACCAAGGAGTAGCAAAGGAAACGATTGATTATTGATGTGTTCTCGTTAGAGCAAGTTTTAAATTTATAACACAAGTACCGAATTTAATGAACAAAACACACACGGGCAAGTATGACCCGTCCGTTTGTAGCAAGATTATACGGTAAGTAGGGATCGTTCGCGGGGACTATTTGGTTTTTAGAATTAAGCTTGAAAGAAGAATCATGACAACTATTTTGATTAAAATAAACGCAAGCAGATTAAGTTGATAATAAGAATTCAATAAGAGAAACATACACTTGTTTAGATTATTTTGGTTATTAGTTTGCTTATCCAACACATGACAATAGTATTTAACACTTGATTAATTCAATTAGACGAGTAATCCAATCTAGTGTTTTCAAAACATATAATCCTCGTCAAGATCATATAGTAATTAAAACAAGCATTAAGAACAACCAATTTAATTCAAGACCAATTCTTATTTAGTAAAATCGGTAGTTTCACAATTTTACCAACAATTATACAAAAGCCTCTAGTTTAATCAAACAACTTTAGAAATGGTCCATACAAAAGATTGCTAATCATAGACAAAAGGCTTGAAGAACAATCAAATAACATACAAGGTTAGGGAAAGAGATGTGGTTTTAGAGAGAGAATGGTTGGATGAACATTTTAGAGAGAGAAAGTAAACATGAAAGAAAACTTGTAAAATGTCTGTGAAATAATGAACAACCAACCACCTCTCCAAGGCATGGAGAGGTGTATAAATATCCTCTTGGGGCCAGTAATGGATGGGCCTTCATGGGCTTTCCATGGGCTTTTCCTAACTTTGGCCCGATTAGCTTACTAAATAATACATTGTGGACTATAAGCTAGAAACGTAAAATACGTAGAGTGACCAATCCTTTTTTGGATTCCTAACAATCTCCCCCTAAGGGAGGTCACTTTAATTTACAAAAACTTAAGCTCTACATTCTATGAATGTC